>NDXB01018480.1:38833-51362 GCA_002631895.1 Agapornis roseicollis
GTGGTTGATGGGATGCTGTATTCTTTTCCTCTATCATTATTATTATTGGTGGTAGCAGCAGTGATTTGTGTTATACCTTAGTTACTAAACTGTTCTTATCTCAACCTGTGGGAGTTGCATTCTTTTGATTCTCCGCCATCTCTCTGGAAGCAGGGGAGGGCAAGAAGGGGGGTTGAGTGAGTGAACGAGCTGCGTGGTTGGTTGGGTTTAAACCACGACACAGATACATATAAATGAGAAAATCCTGCAATCACATTCTGGGAACTAGGCTGATAGGATATAATAAGTCAGTATTCTTGGTCAGCTCATAGCCTAGAAAAATAATTTAAATTATGTCTAAAGCAAATGATGTTATTATCTAGGAAAAATGAAATATGTTGTTTCAATATTGTATTGATTTTATTTTAATGAAATCTACTAAATTTAAAGTTATTTTACTTCAACAATTTTTTCAATATCATCTGCCTAAATAAAATTCCTGAGATTATGCATAGTACACAAGTAATATATTTGCCTTATCAGAGCTATTACAGATCTTGTAATAGCTAATTTACAGCTTAGATTTATTAAGCAAGAAATAAGTAAACAAAGAATGCACTTTTCGTATGATAATGCCATTGGCATGCATACTTTTTGTGGTCAATTATGTTATTTCCTGGGATTACATACTTGGCAGAAAATCCAGAAGTCTAAAGCCAAAATGTCAGGGTCTGTAATTGCTTTTCTGTGATATCACTGACTTTAAAATTCATATTTACTGTTTCTGTCAGTTTCCTGATTGATACAAGCAAGCAGGAACTTCAGTTGGGTAATTAGACTCTGGTTGAAGAAGATGTGACCCAATGTTTGCACAAAAATATAGATGAATTTAAAATCTTTTCATTCTCCATTGCATCTGTAAGTGGTTCTAATTTTGTACATATGTACAAATAGTAGACAGGTATTTTGTACTTTTAGAAAAACATTCATATTTTGGACAACCTAGAAAAAACAAACTAACCACATATTACAGTATACCTTATACTCAGACTTTGCAGGAGCAGACTTTTAAGTATTTTAATTTGTTTCTTTATTTAGTTATGAAAAATACCAAGATCCTAATAGTAGAAATACCTTTTATCCTCGCATGTAATTAATACTAAATGTTGATAGCTATTTTGAATCAGTTCACACACACACACACACACATATATATACACACAAGTATACCTTTTTCCTGGATATGATAAATGCCTGTATGAGATAATAATTTATAAGGAAAAAATGCTTCAACACTTATTCAAAATGTATTTTATTTCACTGCATTCATTAGTTCTGTTTCCAAAAGGATTTTTTCTCCCTGAATGAGCGGATGTCACTGGGTCCACAAGGTAGAGTGCTCTTTTTCTGTTTTCTTTCTACTCTTGTAAGAACAACAACTTGCCAAGACTTGTTCCTGCTAACAGTTTAGAGAAGGTTTGCAATAAAATTGTTTAGTTTTTCAGCTTGTGCAGAGTGTGGCAAAACATCAGCTCTCCCAGAAGCCTGGGGATGGGAGTGAGGTGGGGTACCATCTGTGGCAGTGTTTAAAGCCAGGCTGGATGAGCTTTGAGCAACCTGGTCTAGTGAAAGGTGTTTCTGCCCATGGAATGGGGTTGCAACTAGATGAACTTTAATACTGTCATGGTTTAAACCCAACCAACCACACAGCTTGTTCACTCACTCAACCCCCCTTCTTGCCCTCCCCTGCTTCCAGAGAGATGGGGGGAGAATCAAAAGAATGCAACTCCCACAGGTTGAGATAAGAACAGTTTAGTAACTAAGGTATAACACAAATCACTACTGCTACCACCAATAATAATAATGATAAAGGAAAAGAATACAGCATCCCATCAACCACAACAGATAACTCACAGCACCCCACCAACTGAGTGCTGACCGACCACCTCTTCCAACCACCCCGAGAGCCCTAGGCCTTCCAGAGCACCCCCAGTTACATCCTGGGCATGACGTGCTATGGTATGGAGTACCTCTTTGGTCAGTTTGGTCCTGTCAGTACAGTCCTGTCCCTCCTTCCTCCCAGCTTCCCCTCCTCCCTGGCAGAGCATGAGGCTCACAAAGTCCTTGGTCAGGGCAAACATCGCTCAGCAACAACCAAAAACATTGGCCTTATCAGCCTTGTTCCTGGGTTAAGTCAAAACACAGCTACTAAAGAGAAGAAAAACTGACTGCAACTGCTGAACCCAGGACAAATACCCTTTCCAACCCTAACTGTTCTGTGCTTCTATAATATGTCACTATTAAACTTGTATAAAATGGAAAGGTGGAATTACAAGTAGGGGCTTTTTTTTAGTGACATGTATATTTGAAGGTGTATGTGAAAATGAATAGCTTTATGTGAGAATGATACAATTGCCATCCCTGACTGGATGGTGCCTAAGATTTTAATGAGTATAAGATGAATTTGGTCAGAAGATGATTCTGTAGGAAATCAAATCTCTTCAGAGAAGCTGAGTGAGAGGAGAATTAGAAAATCTGTAATAAATTTTGACAGGAAAAAATAGTGCAGATTCCATTTGACTAACTTAAAAAAAAATAAAGATGAAATGCTGAATTTTGGTATTTCTGATACAATCCTTTTTCACATAATTGATTGGACAGTTTATTTCTAGACATTTGAATATTATCAAAATTCTTGTTGTATGCCTTTACTGCTAGACTGATATGCATATTTTATAAATATGTAAGGAGGATGAATTTACATGTGTAATGGGATGAAAGGAAAAGCTGTTTCTTAGAAAGCTGAAAACTGTCATACTGAATGGTAAGAGACAAAATGACAAATGGAGTTCCAGAGCAAAGAGGGAGAGCAAGAAATGCATGTTCATAATGACCACTGCTGCTATTTGTTTAAAAGCCAGACCTTCGTTGGGACTTAGAGTTTCACTGTTAAATAATCATGAAATTAATAGTAAAAAGAACCCTGAGGTATTCGGGTTAAAATGCAGTGTAATTATATGAATTCCACAAAGAGAAATTGTATCTCATTAATTTACAGTAATTCTTTGCATGTATTACAGATAAAGCAACTTAAAGTGAAAGATAGAAAATTTCCACCTGATGAAACACTTCATTTACAAAATGGCTAGCTAAACTGTGGATCTCTTTGTAACTGAAAGCTGTCAAAGCCAAAAACTCAAAGCCTAAAAAATGAGGTTTGTATTTATTAAAATGGCTTCTGGTCATAGAATTCAGAATGGATTCTGACACCTCTTACACAGAGGTTTAAATCCCTATCAAAACCAAGAAGGAAAAATAGCATGGGTATAATAAACACAATAGTGCAAAATTCTTATTTTGTCTTGCAATTATTCTTGATATTTTATAGTAATTTATAATATCTCTTAATGAAACAGTAATTAAATCTGGAAGAGAATTACAGGCAAGAATAGGCAGAAAATTTGTTAAAGAGATATAATCCTGAGGTTAATCACAGTTATAAGTAACGTGTTATGCTAACCATGATGTCCTGAAGTTCAAATACTTAAATTCTTACCAGCGATACCTTGGCTTATTTTGGATTTGGGTTTCTCCACCTAATGCTACATATTTTAACTTCAGCAACATATGAAGTGTATCTAGGACTGTTTTCTTGCTTACTTAATCACTTTTTTGGGTGCAATGCCAGGTAGGACATTTGATCCATTTGTTTGTCATAGTGTCCCAGCCTGTATTTGAGAACTGAATCTTCCAAAACTTGTGATTTATCATCCATTTCATGTCTGAAGTGGGACAGTAATGGACATAAAGAGAGCTTAAAGACAGCATGATACTTGTACAGTAAACAGTTGAACAGCTGGTAAGCTATAGGCTGGAGTGCTTGTGTTCATTCAGTTAAAATTTTTAGACAATTGGGCTTGTAGAGTGAATCCTGCAGATAATGTGTAGTGACAGGAGCTTTGCCAAAGTGCTAACAGCAGGCAAGCAGAATACAAAAAGTAATATTGGCAGAAAATGCTGCCTCAAGTACACATTAGATATGTCATGAGTTACTTTGGAGTAGTAAAGCTAATCAAAACAAGAGGTATTTGAAACCTTTGGGTCAGGTGTATCCTTGAGTGCCCAGAATGGCTTGTTGGCTCCCAAGGTTATGAAGCAGTTCACATTAATTTATATTATTGCATTTCATGTTTGGATTTTTTTTCCCCCCAGTTTCCTGAATTCTGTTTTCTCATTAGCAGTTTGTAATGCACCTTGATGTATGGCATATTCTTTCTCACATTTTCTGCCAATATTTGTTTCTGTTTTCTGACTATGCTAAGTCAGTGATTTATTTTCTTTTTTTAATTGTCAGCTTGATGCTCCAGCTGGCAAATGTGTCAAAATGGTTTGTTTGGATTTCAGGGTTCCATTTTCAGCTCTTGTTTACTTTGCCACATATTCACAGCTTCTTCCCACTTCAGCTGAAAAAATTTCAGTGCACATCCTGGAAATACGATCCTGGGTCTTCTTGACCCCAATCCAGTATCAAAAATATTTTCTTGCAGTTTCAATTATCTTTGTTAGTACATACATTTTTTCCTACTAGTTTTGGCTGCTTATGTATTTTTTTCTTTTTCATCTCCCCCATCACCTGGGAGTGGAAGAAGAAATGAATCTTTACCATGGAATGTCTCAAAAACTTCAGGCTTTGGAAATAACCATTTTAAAGCTTTATCAAATGGCCATATATTTAGATTACTTTTTTCAACAAATGCAGAATGAATTTTTTGAGGTATCCAAGTTCCTCTTAAAACATCCTTTGTTCATGTTACTGACCCTAATCCTTGGTTCTAAAATCATCAAGTAATGCTTCTCCCTTGTTAAATTCCACTAAATGTGTTAGTTGTTTAGAGTTACCTTAATGCCTTAGCTCTCAAGTGACTTTTTGCGCTTCTTGATTTCCTTTACTTTCATATTGTAAAAGTGTATATACTAAGTATCAAGGAGGGAGGAAAGGAAAAAGACTTGGTACTAGAAATTATAGACATATATCACCAGGATTTTATGCAAATAGTTATAAAAAAAAGCTACATAAAACCAAAAGCTTTCTTCTTCATGTAATTGATACTGGAGAAAATTGATACTTTTAGATTTTGAAGGAGAAATAATGATTGTACAAGTTGAATGCAAGCATAGAGTTGTCAAGCTCAAGTATCTCGCCTACTCAAATTCACTGTGTTAAATCAGTGTGCTGATAGTTCCAGGAGACTAACTGGAGAAGTTTCAAGTGACCATTAGCTATTTCAGCAGAGGCATGAAATATCTGGAAGATGCAGTAGGGAGGATCTAAAAGTTAATATCTAGTGTTCAGAATAATTTTGGGTATAGTGAAATTTCCAAAGATAACTGACTGATCTTTAAACAGATTGTTTTTCATATCTACTTATGGAGAAAATCAGCTTAGTGATACAGATAAATCCAGTGATACAGATCAACCTGGAAAGATAGCAAAGCCATGCCAAAAAAACCAAAAGCAAACCCTCTGCTCTCCAAACAACCAGCCTTTTTCGAATGAAGTAAAATGTCTTCTCCTTGGGTTCTGATACTGTTAAATACTGAAGTTTAGTTTATGGTGTGGAAATACATACTTAAAATATAACTTTACTTTTAGAACCTGAAGTGTTATGTCTTGTCAGGTGGGGCTAATTTCATTGTGAAGGCCTTAGTTAATATGTAGAAAATACTGTGCTGAGTAGAAAAATTAGAAAGAGAATGATATGTTAAAAATCTAGTGTACAACATAAAACGTAGAGGGCCTACTTGGAGAGAAAGGATTTGTTCATGATACGGAAAAAACGAGACCTCCATTCTTTAGTACATGACATAGAACCACTATGGTGGTTGGAGAGTTAATCATACTAAATGCAGTTATAAGATATGACGATTTTGTGTGTATGGAAATTCATTTGTTTATAGCCTGTGAATTTTAATTGGGGATGATAAACTGCAGTTGTTCATGGGATTCTGGAGTCTTTTGTTAGTTCTTAATTTAAGCACATCTGTGAAATGGAGACTTGTGTTTATGATTTCGCACATTAGTTTTTGAAAGAAGCCTATGTGATCAGCATACCTATAACAAGCAAGATATGGGGGGGGGAAGGGGGGGGAGGGTCTGTGTCTGCAGTGTGAGTGGGGAAAGCTTTACATTCACTAGCATTCAATGGCAGAAAATTGCTTTATCCTGTAATACTTTAGACATTAAGGTAGAATGGTTGATATGATGAATAGTATGCATGCAAGCATTGTAAACTGTACTTTGTAACATTTGGGAACAGTCTATTTATCTCCTTCATTAAATGCAGGAATATCAGAAATTTAAGACTGGGCAGCTGCAGGCTTATTAGACATCTGGTGTCTAAGGTTATTTCTAGTGCTGTGGTGGGTTCACCCTGGCCAGCACTGAAGCCCCAGCCCAGCTGCTCACTCACCCCTGCCCAACCTGATGATGGGGAAAGCAAGAAGACTTGTGGGTCTAGGTAAACGTAAGTGAAGCAAAGCAGCATGTGCAATGAAAGCAAATAAAGGAGTTAATTCACTACTTTCCATCTGAAGGCACATGTTTAGCCATTTCCAGAAAAATGGAGCTTTGTGTGCGCATTGGTTACTTGGAACGGCAAATGTTACAACTATGAACTTGCCCCTTTTCCTCTCCCTGGACTTTTGTTGCTGATTATGGCATTTTAAGGTACGGAATGTTCTCTTTTTCTGTTTTTATTTCCTTCCAATTTCTTGAACACTCCCAACCCACTTGCTGGGAGGAGCAGAGTGGAAGGTGAGAAAGGAGGCCTTGAGGCAATGCTAGCACTGCTCTGCAGTTACTAAATCACTGGTGTGTTATCAACACTTCTGGTCACAAATTTGAACCACAGTATCATACAAGCTGCTATGAAGAAAATGAACTCCATCCTGCACTTTAATAATCCTGACCTTGCAATGCTGACTTGTCTTCTTGGTTTGATCTTGGACCTGCCCAGCAGCTCTTTCTGCTTGGGTCCTGTGGGACTGCACCTCTTGCTAGTAGGGCTAATGCTTTTATTTTTACTTTTCTTTTGCCTTGCTGTCACAAGTTTGATCTTGGTTTCAGCTTCTTAGCTGCAGGAGTAAACCGCTCTTGCCACTTCCTGAAAATGAGAACCGTAAGCCGTATTTCCAGGATGTATTACAGCAATAAAGGCATATATAATAGCTCAAACTTCCTCAAACAAATCTTGTTTTTTTTTTTCTGATATATAGGTAGGATTTATTTTCCAGAAGTAGTAGTATAGTTTCACACAAAAACTATTCTATTTTTAAGAAGTTGAAATTCTAGACCTGTGAGAGGTCTGACAGCCCTGTGTTTAAAACAAGCTTTCATCCCAAGGTACTTACCAAGCTTCACCATGAACACCTGATTGTCTTATTTCATTCTGACACCCTCCACTTGCTTTTCCTTTTTCTCTGCACAATAAATTATTTCAGGAACCTGTATCTTCCCATAAATATATACAGTTCTCACCAGATTTAGGCCTCTTCAGTAATAAAACAAGTTGTTACTGTTAAGGAAAACAAAACTCACCTAAATTATGTGCTTTGTAAATCAAAAGAGAAGGGCTACTGGGAGGATTTACTTGCTTCTAGCCACAGCTAGTTGAGTTTATGACCTGAAATCTGAAAATCCATTGTCCTCACGTTATTCAATAATAAAAAAATCTGAAAAAAAAGTTAATTAAAAGATTTATAAACTTGAGTGCAACTTTATTCATATACAGCAGAAATATCACAGTGATGAAGATGAATTCAGATGTGATTTTTATTAGTCCTTCCACTTCCCGAAACTTCTGATACAGCAGCCTTATGTACTTTGCCACCATAGGAGAGGAACAACATGAAACAAGTGGCAAATGCACAGATTTTCTTAGGGAATGTGGTAGCTTGGTCATTGGTAATACATTAAGAAATTAAAGGACAACTGCTGGCATGCTGTAATTGTATGATAAAAGACATTAAATTTTTACTCAGCTTCAGTGTAATTCTTACAGTGAATTTGTTTGAAGCAAAGGGAAGGAAGACTAGTGAAGAGAGAATTCGTAACATCCTATGAAGCCAGAGATGGATGTGGTGCATTTCAAGCTGGCTAGGACTAGAGTTGGGACTTCAGAAGTACCATGCGAAACAGGGATAATTTGGTTTGCAAAACTTGCATAACATGCAGTGGTTTTAAGTGAAACAGTTGAACCGTAAATACCTGTTACTCATACAGTTGCAGGATGAATGCCTGCAGAGCAGTACCAAAGTTTAACAAGAGGTTTTATTCACTGTCTGTAGTCAGAAATTTAATTTTAGATCTCTAATTACACCTTTAAACTAAACAGAAGAATGATGTATTACCGCTTTTTATGTAGGCATCTTGAAATACTACCTAATTCCATATATGTCCAGATAACTGCTAAGATATTGTCTCTTCTGGTTTTGAAAAGATATATATATATTTAATTTGTTACATTATCAAATGTAAAAATCCTGTTACTTTGGAATTCTCTTGGATGCATATATTACAAATAAATGAAAAATGAATTAACAGGGATGTTTTTTCACAAAGGCATTCTGGTCCTTAAACAAATAATGGCAAATAACTGGTGTTATCCTTGGTATGAGACAAAAATGGAGACCTTTTCAAACATGTGGACTGTAGTATCAGTATTTATAACTCCCAACTAAGCATGAGAGAGTGACACAGTTTTTTTCTATAGTTACTTCCATGTTTCTTTGGAGAATGTACAGGGTGGGGGGGAACCCAAACTTTGATACTGCCCAAAGCTGTATCTTCTGCTATGTCTGCAATCTGACCTATTTGACTTCCAATTGAAAAAACACAGAGATGTATATTGCCATATTTTATTTTTGCCACAAAACTGCTGACATTACTGCAACTGCCTGGTACTGTTATACACCTTGAAATCTGCAGCAAGCTTAGAGAAAAGTGAGATGTGGAATTATTTCTGTATCCCTAGGCCACATTCTTCAATCACCACTTGTCTGTCACTTATGAAGTTTGAGATACGTTTTTAAAAATAATTGGTATGAAATTTTGCCTCCCCTCTCCTATTTCAGGCATAGACATTCCAGACACTGGTATGCTGCATTTTTGTACGTGAATCCATAAGTATAGTTGCTATTCTTTGTGTTACTGTACTGTTGTAAGCTCTTCATGGGATGTTTGATAGACTTTGCTAGTCAAGTCTCTGGAGCAATGACTCTGGGGTGAGCCGGTATAATTTAGATCTATGTTATTTTCATTCTTTCCTAATCAAGACTTGCAGATAATGCTTGGAAGACTTCTGGAATTTTCCTACTAATAAATGCTAGATTTTTAGTTAAAACTGTTACCTCATTCTTGTGCAGTGAAAACACCAGTTCCCCATTATTATCATTCTTTTCTCTAGCTGCAGAACTTGGTCTTTTTTGGGGATTAGTAACCTCACCTCAGTTCTAGTAGTTCTGCTCACAAAAATGTTTGGCTTTGTCAGCAAGGAAAGCAGAGTTAATTTGCAATAGTAATGGATTGATTTGTTGATGTATAGAAGTGTTGCAATCGGATTATGTCTGTTAAATTATGTCTGTTAAGTGTTTAATTTTTATAGTGAGTATATGTACACTTGCCTGAGGACAATGTTGTGTTTGCTTTGTCTTGTTTAGCAATGTGTTTGCTTAAAGATTTTTGTTGTCTACTCAAGAGCCAGAGTCCTGTTCTGCTCACATGGTCGAAGGGCTTTACACAAGGTTAGAAACATCATGTATAGAAACCCTGTTATTGCAGATAAACGTAATGCTAATATACAAATGGGACTCAGAAGAGGGATTTCAATAATTCTGCAACCCTTTTAAACCTCTTAAACCTGCTTTCAGTTATTTAAAAGGTTCTCCAGTTAAAGAAAAATCCTTAATTTAAACTGTTTCTTGTTTTTCTACCACATTGCCTCCAAATAAGCCTTAATTAGGTTGGGTTCATTCCAGTTTACTTTAGGCATCTAACCAAAGTGGATTATGTAAGAACATACTTAATTAAAGCTCCCTTTGTGCCCAGGCATCTGATTCATCCTCTCTTTACAAATTGTAAAGGAAATGAAGAGTAACTCCTGAGAACTCCATTCAGTGACTAAGGTGTAATTTAGGCAATAAAGTTCCAATGGTGGAAGTATGGAAGACCTCACATTTTTTATCATGTTTTACAAAACAGAAAAACACAATAGAAGCAGATCTGTAGATTGAAAGAGCTGAGGATGCCTGAATTCACTGAGAGTATTTTATTTGGGAGTCTTACCTGGTCTTCTACTAAAGGACCCATTAGCTATTATAGTATCCTGGAGGCCATCTTTCAGGTTACCTTGTGTTGAAGGGAATCCAATTTGCACATTTGGAGTGAACTTCTACAAACTAACTGCTGCAGTGCAAATAGAATGAAGATACCTTTATTGTGATATATTACAGTTCTAGGAGTTGACTTCACATAGTGTCTCTTGAAATCAAGTTCACAGCAGGTGCCTGTCTTAGGCACATGTACAGATAACTAGCTGAAGGACAGTGCTAATGAGTCTACATTACATTAGTCTCCATGATGCTTTTGCATGACTTAAATTTTACTTCCAGAGGGAAAAAAGCTTCTTTGAACACATCAGAGATGCCATCTAGGGCACATGATAAGGCAGTCAAATGCAAGGCAAACTTCAGTAAAAAAAAAAACAAAACAAACAAACAAAAAAACCAAGCAAAACCCTCCACAAAAAAACACCAGCACCTCATCTCTCCTACCTCTCTCCCCACCAGAAAAAAACAACAAAAAACCCCCCCAGAACAAACAAAACCCAAGAACAAACCCCCCAAAAACAAAAAAACAAAAACAAACAAAACCCAAGAACAAACCCCCCAAAAACAAAAAAACAAAAACAAACAAAACCCAAGAACAAACCCCCCAAAAACAAAAAAACAAAAACAAACAAAACCCAAGAACAAACCCCCCAAAAGCAAACAAACAAAACCAAAAAAAAAAAAAAAAAAAAAAAAGCCCACTAAAAAACCCCAACATCCTGCATACTGCATTTTTATTGTATATATAACCAGAGAAAATGGTATGGTGCTAAGCTAAGTGCAGGAAGTAGGGATGATCAAGAAATGTACTTCACAAGTTTAGCAGTGATTCAAGTTTAAAGAGTTAGGTATACAGCTTTAAATGGGCAAGACAGTCTGTCAGAAGTATTCCAGAGCAGCTTTTTTAGAAATATACAGCAAACAGAAGTGTCAGAAAAAAGGCTGAAGCTGAAAGGGCAACTTCAGATGGAAATGAATCAGACCTTTAGTGCTTGAGGTTGTAGTATGAAATGTCTGTAAGGTCTGAGTTTATAATTGCCCCAAGCTTCTCCAGAACTATAATATTTTTGATCACATGAAGGCATACTAACAAGCCTATACTATAATTATGTTATAAACATGTCTCAGATAAACAAAACAGGAATAAATACCCTACTTCACCTGTATTTTATCAAGTCAAGCTTATTGGGTCTTAAGTTTATTGTAGAAATTGAGCTTCATCTTGCCAGTATATTTTTGGAGTTGTTGAACAGTTTAATACAATTCAGTATGAAAAAACAAGCTGACAAGAGAATACTTTGAGTTGGAGCAGGCAGCTTCTTGTAGATGCTAGTACTTAGGCTTTGTTGTCTGGGGCACCTTCTTATTGACTTCGCAAATTTGCATTTGAACACCCAACTGTTACAAAGCATATAGCCTGCCATAGTAATCCTGTGCTGACAATGACATTACAATAATGACATTACAGAATGTATTAGACTGAACAACTAGTCTAAATAGGCATCCCTGAAATTTTAAAGGTCAGCAGTAGTAGATTTGTTATTTTTAATGCTTCCAGTCCTCCATAAGCTTTTAACTCAAACTGGTTTTGTACACAATTCAGGATTTAATGGAGAATTGTTGGTACTATGGGCATATGTATAATATTGAACATTATTGCAACATTCAGCTTTATTTGAATAGTGCCACTTTATTGTTATAAATGCTACTTTTTATATGGTAATGCAGATGGTTTTGGACAAGCTGCAAATCAATTTAAGTAGCTTCAATCTAGGAAACTACGGGTCTTCACAGTAATCTTTTGAGAAACTGTTCTAATCAAGAAGTTTTATAAATACACTACACACTTCTCACAATACATGCTTTCCTTGACATTGGTAAACTAAGAATAAAATATTTCATCTCAAGAAGCTTCTGCATTTCTTGAAATCTAGTTCGAAGGTATCTTTTCCTAAATCCAACAGGACTCTGTTTAATTTGTTGCTTTGGTTAACTGAATTCACTTTTGCCCAGTTAAGAGCCTAAAATTGTTGAAATTATTGTCCATCCAAAAGGTTCTTAACACTTTCAGGGTTAAAGTTTGAAGGTTTGTTGGTTGTGGTTTGTTTTTGTTTTTGTTTTTTTTTTGTTTTGTTTTTTTGTTTTTTTTTTTTGTTTTTTTCCT
>NDXB01018480.1:57309-74597 GCA_002631895.1 Agapornis roseicollis
ACAGGGGTAGAGCAGTTGATGTCATCCACCTGGACTTGTGCAAAGCGTTCGACACTGTCCCACACAACATCCTTGTCTCTAAATTGGGGAGACATCAGTGGACCACTCGGTGGATAAAGAACTGGTTGGATGGCTTCATGCAGAGTTGTGGTCAATGGCTCAATTTCCAGCTGGAGGCCACTGACAAGTGGTGTCCCTCAGGGATCGGGGTTGGGACCAGTCTTGTTCAACATCTTTGTCGCTGACATGGACAGTGGGACTGAGTGCGTTCTCAGCACATTTGCCGATGACACCAAGCTGTGTGGTTTGGTGGATACATTGGAGGGAAGGAATGCCATCCAGAGGGACCTTGATATGCTTGTGAGGTGGGCCGATGCCAACTTCATGAAGTTTAACCATGCCAAGTGCAAGGTCCTCCACCTGGGTGGGAGAAATCCCAGGCACAGCTCCAGGTTGGGCAAAGAGGAGATTCAGAGTAGCCCTGCAGAGAAGGACTTGAGGGTGTTGGTCAATGAGAAACTTAAAATGAGCTGGCACTGTGTGCTTCCAGCCCAGAAAGCCAACCTTGTCCTGGGCTGCATCAAAAGAAGCGTGACCAGCAGGTCGAAGGAGGTGATCCTGCCCCTCTACTCTGCTCTTGTGAGACCTCACTTGGAGTACTGTGTGCAGTTCTGGTGTCCTCAACATCAAAAGGACATGGAGCTGTTGGAACAAGTCCAGAGGAGGGGCATGACGATGATGATCAGGGGACTGGAGCACCTCCCGTATGAAGACAGGCTGAGAAAGTTGGGGCTGTTCAGCCTGGGGAAGAGAAGGCTGCATGGAGACCTCAGTGCAGCTTTCCAGTATCTGAAGGGGGTTTAAAGGGATGCTCTTAATTAGGAACTGTAGTGACAGGACAAGGGGCAACAGGATCAAACTTAAACAGGAGAGGTTTAGATTGGATATAAGGAGCAAATTTTTTCCTGTTAAGGTGGTGAGATGCTGGAATGGGTTGGCCAGGGAAGTTGTGAGTGCTGCATCCCTGGCAGCGTTTAAGGCCAGGTTGGACGAAGCCTTGGGTGGCACGGTTTAGTGTGAGGTGTCGCTGCTTATGGCAGAGAGGTTGGAACTTGATGATCTTGAGGTCCTTTGCAACCCTAACTATTCTATGGTTCTGTGATTCTAACTGAGCCTTAAAAACCACAATCAGCTAGAGCCACGTTGCAAAGTATATGCAATAGCCTTATCAGTGTTAACGGAAGTATAAGTGTTACAGTCTGACATCTTGCTATCCACCCCTAGTAAACTATGGGATTTATCTATTTTTTGTTTTAAATGTTCTAAGTGTTTTTTTGGTTTGGTTTGGTGGGTTTTGTGGTGGTTGGTCCCATCCCATCCCCACGCCCACCAATATAGATTTGCACATTATTAACTGCAGTGAGTGCACAAACATTATGGTTATAGCTGAGTACCTGGTGTCTTTGTTTTTTGCAAGACATAGGAGTGTGAGTTCTTCAAATTGAGAGTATAGTTGTATTTGTCTTTTTGGGGAAGGTTATGTTCTGAGAGATATGTAACAATGGAAAAGTTATGGAAGAGCTAAAAAATGTCTTTCCTCAGAGCTGCTCTGCCCACCCTAACAATTCTAATATGTTATAATGAGGCCTAGTTCAGAATATCTGTGGCTATTTAGAAGGATCTAATTTTATATATATATATATATGTAAAATATTTTTTTTATTTTTTTTTTAAGCTGTTAATCTCCAAATTGCAAATTTACTTTGAACTGGGGAAATAACATTTCTAAGTCTGGTGGCAAAGGTCACCTTTTCTGCCATAAAATACCTAATAATAAAGGATGAGGACAATGGAAAATTTCCTGAAACATAACACTATGAATAAAACTTTTCTGCTAATCTTTTGTGTATGTGTACATATACACATGTATCTATATACTAATCTATCAAAATACAGTTTAGGACTTTCCCCCTGTACTCAGCACAGCTGAGACCACGTCTCTAATCCTGTGTTCAGTTCTAGGCCCCTCACTACAAGAAAGATATTGAGATGCTGGAGTGAGTCCAGGGGAGGGCAACGAAGCTGGTGAAGGGTCTTATGAGGAATGGCTGAGGGAACTGAGGTTGTTTAGTCTGGAGAAGACAAGGCTCATGGGGGACCTTACTGCTCTCTACAAACTACCTGCAAGGAGGTTGTAGTGAGGTGTGGATTGTTCTGTTCTCTCAAGTAACAAGCATAGGACAAGAGGTAATGGCCTCAAACAGTGCCAAAGGAGGTTTAGATTGGATATTAGGAAAAATTTCTTTCCACTCCCTGGAAGTGTTCAATGAAAGTGTAGATGAAGCCCTTAGTGATATGGTTTTGTGGTGAACTTGGCAGTCCTGAGGTAAAGTTTGGACATGATGATCTTAAAGGTTTTTTCCAACATAGTCAATTCTATGATTCTATGATCCTGTTCCTTTGAGTTACATATCTTTAGAATACAAACTCTATAAAGGATGCAAAAAATTACAAACAATTTATTTTTATGTTTTTCTACTGTTAAATCAAATTAGAATTAGAATTAGATTTAGAGTTAGAATTAAATATCCACTCCCATTTTGTGCAAACATTACAGTCCTCTGAGTTGTTTAGTTTGTGATCTGTTTCTAGCACCATAAAAGAGGAAGAAAAATTGTTTTGCCTTAATTAGTCAACCACTGTTAATATTGGAAACCAGGCAGTGAATCTTTGTGGATAAAGTTAAAGGGTAATAACATATATAGCACATGATACTATGTAGCTTACAATGAGAAACTTTTAGAACATATATAAGTTTATGTATAGAGCCTAAGTGTTTTGCCACAACATCTACTATTGTCTCCATATTTACAAAGTAATAATAAAAATTATTTAGACTGACTCTACACACAAAACTTTGCTGGTGTGCATTCCATTTGGTTTTATTTTCAGGATTAGTGGAGATGTTAAAAAGAGAGAAATAGAATTAAAAAGCACGAAAGCTGGATTTGTTAACAGTTCACTTTCCCATTGTACTTTTTTTCTCTCTTGCTTCTATTTTCTTATGTGGGATTCACCTTAGCTAAATGTGAATGTTTGTATGCCTGAGTCACAGAGGTCACTTCACATAGCTGACAGCAAGAAGGAGGCAATTCTGCAGTTCAATTTCTCTGATGTATCTAGAAACCTGTGTTGGGGTAAGATGAATTGATCTCGGAAAGTGCTTATTTTCCTTTTTCTTTATTGGCTATGAAGGGAGCATGAGGTCAGGAGATAGGACATACACATTTACATTGACATGTCTAAGTGAGACAAATCCCATCCTTATGCTCAGCAGGGTGAATCATGTCAAAGTTATCACTTAGGGGAAATACAAGTGTAGAAGATATATGGTTGATGAATGTCTTCTTCTCGTCTGTTCTTCAGACTCTCCACTTATTCTTATATTAACTTTGAATGCATACTAATTTTCAGTTCCAGACTATCTCTCCTTTTGTTAGTGTATAGCAATTTTTTTCCTGTGTATATGAAATACTAGAATTTCGTCTGAGCATGTGTATTAGGCACGCCACAGCATAAAACAAAAGAAAGAATGCAAGGAACCAACAAACATTAAAAACCTAAAAATATATATTCCCTAAAGGGATGGATAAATGGACAAACAAATAAATAAATAAATGTGTACCTGTTGTGGGTTAACCTTGGCAAGCAGATAAATACCATACAGTCAATCACATCTGCAGTGGATGGGGGAGGGAATTGAAGGGTAAGAGTGAAATAACTTGTGGGCTGAGGCAAAGACACTTTACTAGGTAGAGAAAAAGCTGCATGCACATGCAAAGCAAAATGAAGAATTCATTCACCACCTCCTGTGCTCTATTCAGCTATCTCCAGGGAAGAAGGGTTCAATCACTCATAGTGGTTACTGGGAACTCAAACACCCTAAATATGAATATCTTCCCTTTCTCTTTCTTTCCTCTGAGCTTTTATTGCTGAGCATGTCATCATGTGTTATGGGATATCCCTTCAGTCAGTTGGCATCAGCTATCTCAGCTGTGTCCCCTCCTGTCTTCTTGTGTACACAAACTTAGTTGCTGACAGCAGTGGGAGAAACAAAGAAACATACAGATTCTGTGCAAGCACAGTTCAGCAATAACTAAAACATTGGTGTGTTTTCAACAACATTTTTGCCACAAATCCAAACAGCACCATACAAGCTTCTGTGAAAAAAAAAATAACTCTATTCCAGTCAAAACCAGAACAGTACTATGGCTTTAAAGGATTAGTGGTTTCAAGATGAAGTTTGAAAAAATGTTAAGAAAATTTTGGGATACCTGAGTGTTCTGGGTTCAGCAGTAGCTCGTGCAATGCTGTGTTTCTGACTTTCAGCTTGGGAACAGCACTGATAACACTGTTGTTTTTAGTTGTTGCTCAGTAATGTTTACCCTGACCAAGGACTTCCTGAGCCTCATGCTCTGCCAGGGAGGAAGAGAAGCCAGGACGAAACAGCGACAGGACACCTCACCCAAACTAGCCAAAGAGGTATTCCATACCACAGCATGTCATGTGTGCTATATAAACTGGGGGAGGGCTAGATTACTTCTGGGGTCAGGCTGGGCATCGGTCGACTGGTGGTGAGCAGTTGTATTCTCTTCCCTTGTTATTTCCATTATCTTTGTTATTATTGGTGGTAGCAGTAGTGGTTTGTGTTATAACTTAGTTACTGGACTGTTCTTATCTCAACCTGTGGGAATTACATTCTTTCAATTCTCCTCCCCATCCATCCAAGAGCAGGGGGAGGAAGGGGGGAGTGAGCAAATGGCTGCATGGTTCTGGATTCCCAACTGGGCTTAAACCAGGACACTTCTTTTTTGGCACCCACTGTGAGGCATGAAGGGTTGAGATAATGACAGATGTGACCGGAGTGTGTCTAATCATACCTGTGATAAGCATTTATTGTTTCAGATTAATAGTCACTTGTCACAATGCTGGTTTATTGGCTCTCAAAGTTGTTGCTTTTGATCTCACAGTTTCAGCATGTCACACCTTACTTACAGCCAGTATTTGCTGTGTTAGTGTCTATCGGCTAGGGGCCTTGGGTTAATGTTCTTGTTTCACTGTTCTTAATGCCTTGTAATACAGTAGAATCACTGATCATGAAACTGATCTGGCTTGCTTCCCAGTGTGGTCACCAACTCTATTCTTTGGAGGTATACAATAGAAGTGCTTAGCAATTACACAACTTTTTTCACCTCCTCAGGTGGTCAACTCATGAAGGAGACATCCACTTACCTTCCCAGCCCCTCCATCGGACTGTTTACAACATCATTTGAAAGTTCTCAAGGTTTTAAATAGCATTTAGGTACCCTTGAGACCTGCCTGTTGATTGTGATGGGGGTCACCATGTTGGCACACATACAGAACGTGTTTTACCCGTGACCATTTTGTCTGGTCTTGAAAGGTAAGCAGAATCGGGTTTGGGCCTTGTCTAGGGTTAGACAACAATATAGGAAAACCAAGAGATTTTCCCTGAAGCTGGACAGTCATGAGTGGCAGAGTGTGTGGGATAGTATGGACAAGTATCTAGGTCAGTGGGCTCCTCCAGTGCTTTGGAATTTCACCACTGAACAAGTGCAAAATCCAGAAAAATTAGCAGAACACTTAAATGAGGTGTGTTGTCATTCTGGTCATATCAGAGAGGGACAAACCATGGCAACATGCTGGGACTTGGCCTTTGCTTACAGAGCACTGTTCAACACTATCCAGCACCTTCAAAGGGAAAAAGATGTGTCTGGATGTGACGGCAAAGCGACTGACAATGCAGCTATCCCCACTCCAAATACAGCAACTACACCAACCCCAGTGACAAGTACAGCAGCTACTCCATCTCCGACTACCACAGATAGCATAGCTGCTCCAGCTTCAAGCAGAGCAGCTACACCAGCCCCAGTGACATGTACAGCAGCTACTCAGACTCTGAATCAGCACACTTCACAGCTAATCCAATTCCAAGTACAGCAGCTACACCAACCCCAATGACAAGCACACTATTTGTATTTTACAGTATTAGCAACAAAGGACTCCTTCTTAAGCATGCTGAACATGAAAGTTTTCAAAAATCTAATTTAGTAACTTCCTGAGATCTTGTTGCCCACTTTTGTCTTCATTTTCTTTCTTCAGTAGCCAAGGTGAATAATGCAATACTAACGAGAAACAATTCCATCTTGTAGAATGATCATTTTTAGGCAGTCCCATTAACAGCACTGCAAGTACATATAAGTACTTAGGACAGAAAAACAAAACTCTCATTATACTCTCCTGTGGCATATATATTTATCTATTTTGTGTAGTTTATATAAAATATTTAATTTCAAATATCTTTATTACTTTTACTCCTCTGTCCAGGCTTGGAAAACTGACAGGATTATATGATGAAAGGTTCTCTGTGCCAAAAATCCTCCCTTTTTAATCAATTAATAAAAATTTCTCTTGCCTATTTTTTAACAGCCATTGTTACCTGCTAGCAAATAAGAAACAATTTGACTATCCAGGAATACAGTGACAGTTTGAGTTATCAGGTGAGTTAGTTATCTGAAATGAATAGAGACCCCCTTAATAATCTGGCAGGATGTCATCCTGGCAACAGTATTTTTAGCCCATCCTGATTTCCCTGAATCAATCAGAAAAGTGTTTTATTTCTTATGGTAACTGTAATGCAACCACTCCAGAGCACTTCATAACAGTAGATGCAAGATACAGTTGTGTTTCTACAGCAGCTATATACTCCAAATATTAATTTCAGGCTGAAATGTTATGTTACCTTATTGTCACCGTACTGGGAAGCTAATGTCACCGAATACATAAATAACATAAATTTTCTTTAATGCTTGAATGTGGAAATAATGTTTTCTCATGCTGATCTTCATGTTTAAGTTTAAATCTTGGTTGTAATATGCTGTCTGCAAGAAAGAAAGATGCCAGAGTTGGGGGCTTATACACATTTCAATATTAATAGGTGGGGATAAAAAGGAAGAGGCAGAAACCTGCAAAAAAATCTAGCAATCCTGAAAAAGACACTGACCAGCATGAGCACAGTGAATGGATGTAAAGTCCACAACTATATGTGAAAGTGTCTCTAATGAAAGAACATGCCTGTGTAGATAGATGCTCCATAGGAAGCATAGTGAAATCTTATAGCCTGGATCCCTTTTACAATGCCAAATTAAATAAAAAAGATATTTCTATCTTTGTGTGCAATAATCATACAGGAATAGAGAGAGTAAGGTCCTTGGTTCAATACTTTCCTAAACAAATCTTCCTCAAGATTCTATGATTCTAAGATGATTATGCTCACACAAATTTCAAAGCAGGAGTGCACAGCTTCAGCAGGATGTGAAGACTTGCAGATGAGTGAGATGAAGAAAGAAGGGCCTGTTCTGTTTTCATAGGATCAGCCTTTTTCTTTATACTGTCCCAGAGTCACTGCTTATCCAGGGAAACCAAAGTCACATACAAGATAGAGGCACAGATGTTCCACACCAAGGTCCATAATACTATACCTGGCACTTCTTTTCTGAGTACCCCAACAACTACAAAGATGTACTGTTACTTACAATTTTAAAGCTGTTAAAAATTTTTAAACCTAGATCAGAACTGTGTTGCCTATCTGTTTATGTTGTGGTGACACTTTCTCTGGGAGGTAAAAGGCAACTTCAAAATAGCATTTTGGAAATCCAAGTGATGGGTTGAGTAAGGAAAATGGTAAAGATAATAGGGCAATATAAGGTCAAGTGATTCCAGGATAGTGACATAATATATTACTGTCTGGAACTTAGGTGTGTTTCATGCCAACAATTAATTACCTTTGTTTTGTGTATGTTTGTAATGCTCATATTTGACAGTAAATAGGCAGGCTCCATCTAGAGCTGAAATCAAAATTAAGTAGGATAATGAAAACACTTTTTGTGTAATTAACATATTTATTCTTGGGGCTGAGTAGAACAAATGGTTTGCAATAAAATAAAAGGAAAATGTAAAGGATATTTCTGATAAGTTGCTAACACTACAGCTAAGGAAACACACCTTCATGCAAACTGATTTGTTAGTTGAGATCTTGTAAACTTACACTGTTGTTGCTTTCAGATTACTGTGGTTGATTCCAGATAGAAGCTAAATGCTTATAAATGCCTTTGACTTCAGTAGAAAACAAAAGTTAATCAGTTAAAAAAAAGGAAATTACCATCTTAACGATAGATATATACCTGCAACTAGGAAAAAAGAGAAGAAAAAGAAATATGTCCTATTTCAGTATGAAAACTTGATTCCTGTACATATGAATCTGTTTTGGAGGGCACTGCATTCAATAGTGCTAATCTATAACTCTGGATGATGATTTTAAAAACAGATTACTGTCATAGCATCTACCGTCTAGAACATACACAGCATCTAGAGAATACATAGTATGTCTAACTGAGTTTTTGAAACAATCACCATTTGGTATTGAGATATTAAACCTAACTTCATTCACCTAAACACTCAGCAGTAGCAAAGCAGAGCTCAGGACCTCATATTTGTAACTAGAAAGCACGTGAAAGCTTAGGATTTTTCATACTAATAGCTCTTTTCTGTCTTTACTGAATCCCTACACATAGTGCATATTGCACATTGACTGTTGAATGCTCTGCATTTACATTTTTTGTCATTGTATATATTTGTCTGATAGATACTGCTGGTTTTACCCCTCAGTACATCATCTAATATTTGGATCTAAATTTAAGGTCAGTTTCTGAGCAGCTATCATACTGCCTATAAAGTTTCAGATCACATTGTCTTTCCAGTGTTTTATTACAAAATAATGAGTTAAAAAAGTGTTACTCATTAGAGTTAATTATTTTGTAATTATAAATATGAAACTAAGCATGATTTAAATTCTGAATATTTTTTAGATGCCAATCACTACTGCTCAGGAGATGAGGATGAGGAATGGCTATATGCTGTATTTTATGTGCTGATATTGATGTTCTAGGTTTTCCCTACTGATATTCTAGTTTTCCATACAGACTAGCCTAGACAAATAATTCCATTTGGAAGCAACTTATGATCATCTACTCCAATTGCCTGACCACTTCAGGGCTGAGCAAAAGTTAAGACATATTACTAAGGCATTTTAGTATGATTTTTTTACCTAGTGGCATATTATTTACCTAGTGGCAGTCTTTGGACATTGATCACCTCCCTAGGAAGCTTCTTGGTAAGGATACATCTCCCAGCTTGTCACAGCAGTCTTGTATTCCCAGTAGGTGTCGGAGAAGTTGAAATCTCTCCATAAGGATGAAGGTTACCAAAACAGAGATTACTCCTAATTGCCTATAGAATAAGTCATCAGTACTGTCACCCTGGCTAGGTGAACAATAATAGACACCCAAACAATATCTGCTTTCTTTTCCATGCCTTTAGTCCTCATCCAGAGGCTTTCAACCACAATACCCCTAACTGTGAGATCTGTGAAGTCAAACCTCTCCCTTACATACAGTGCAGCTCCTCCACCTCACCTGCCTGCCTACACACCTGAACATCCTGTAGCCCTCGCTTCCAGCACTCCACCTATGGGATTAATTCCATGAAGTCCCACTGATATCAGTTATTTCATAGGTCTGGGAATGGAGTAACAGACCAATGCTGGTCAGAGTTATAAGACTTAAATCATAGTTATGCGGCTTAAATCAGAGTTATGCTATTTCTCTTACATACTGAGTTTCCACTAAAGTATTAATTTCTAAAGGGTAATTCCCTCCCATCCTTCCCTTCCTTGGTCACACAGGAACTGGAGCCAAATAAATTTAAGCTAGAAAACCAAAGCTAGGAACTCTGAGGTAAGAAAGGATTCCTTGAATGGACAAAGCTTCCAGTAACTACACCTGTGTTAATGCTTTATGTCTCCAGGGAAACAGATAAAACCCAATGTGCCTGCATTTTTTCTAGCATTAAGGTGTCATGATAAAACCTTGGAATGAGGCACTGATCTTTTAAATAATTTAATAATATGAATAGAACAGTTTGATGACAGGATGTTAACTACCTGCTTTAAATTCAAAGTGCTATTGGCTTCTTATCAATGTGGAAAGGCCTTTCTTGACAGTGGAAATAGCATGGTGAGCCAGCAGAGATCAAAAGTTTACTTCTGACTGCATTCAATCCTGCTGATTTCTAAGTTAGAATGAGCAGTAATAAAAAATGAGTCACATGGAAAGACAGTTATCACCAGCACATCAAACAAAAGATGCTAGTCTAAGTGGTTATTTTTAATTATGTTAATTTAAATATTGTAATTTGGTGATGAACAGGTAACTGGTCTACATGGTCATTTTATTTGAATCCCTTTCTGTTAATACTTTGTCTTGAGCACTAACATCTACACTAAAGGTAAGATTATTTTATGTTAAAGTTAAGCATATTTTATTTTACATACTGTAGTACAAAAGAACTTATTTTTTGACAGAAATAATTGATCACAATATCAGAGACAGATGACAGTTTTGACTGAATAAAACTACGTAAAAAAACGCATCTTGGGGAAAAGGAGTTCTGCTTTGTATTTTAACAATAACGTCTGACAAATTTTGATGCCTTATCACAGTAAATGTCCCTAATTAAGTAGGAAATATTTGAATAAAACAGGTAAGGAAAAGAATGTGTAAAAATGTTTTAAAGGAATCAAGACAAAAATATTGTTGTCTTTTTCTTTTTTCTTTTTGGTTGTATGGCTTATAAGTGTCATTGGATTAAAATGTGCTTACTGTATAAAGCACAAGTTACCCTAAAAGGCAAACAGAATCCAGAGTAGCACATTATGGAAGTAAATGGTTCTCCAAAGCTCCTGGAATGCTCCTTGTTTCATGCTTCCACCTAAGAAACCTACTGATGATACAGTCCGTATTTTCAGCCTAACAGAAGAAAAAGCCCTTCTGTTGAGTCCTTTGACCCTACAGATACTATGGGAGACTTTTTAATCATTATTAAGTCAAAATAGTGGGATTTTTTTTCCGAAATTGGATATGTTAGTAAAATCTGTGAAGAATAACTTTAAAAAAGATGTCTGTAGTGATCTAAAGATGGGCTATTTTTCCCTTAGATATGCTGATCAAACTTTTTATCTTTAAGCTACTGTTGTGAGGGAACTTACATTTCTCAAATAGGATGCAGGTGAAGGAGAACATTTGGAAGACACAAGAATAAAAGTGAGTTCAATTAGTTACAACTTATTCTCCAGACAAATGTGGAAAACAAAAATCAATCTGTGTAGGACAGCATATTATTAAAGTTCACAGGCTAAAAATAGGTCCTGTAAGAAAAACTGCTTTGTAACAGGGTAAAAATTGTCACAATCTGTGTTAAAGTAATTAGTAATATCTAGAGAAGCTGGGACTCACTTTGTTGTTTCACTGCATGTACTCTCTATTATACATCTTCAGGTAGTTCTTTAGAAGGAAGGGCATGCTCCTGCATATGTTCTCTATTAAATTGTCACCTTTTTTGCTTCAAGTATGTACGTTTCAGATTGTCCTGGGTTCAGCAGTTGCAGTCAGTTTTTCTTCTCTTTAGTAGCTGGTGTTTTGACTTAACCCAGGAACAAGGCTGATAAGGCCGATGTTTTTGGTTGTTGCTGAGCGATGTTTGCCCTGACCAAGGACTTTGTGAGCCTCATGCTCTGCCGGGGAGGAGGGGAAGCTGGGAGGAAGGAGGGACAGGACTGAAACTGACCAAAGAGGTATTCCATACCATAGCACATCATGCCCAGGATGTAACTGGGGGTGATCCGGAAGGCCTAGCTCTCTCGGGGTGGTTGGAAGAGGTGGTNCCAGGTCATCCATTTTCCCCTTCTTGAAAATGGGGGTTATATTTCCCCTTTTCCAGTCTTCGGGAACCTAACCTGACTGCCATGATTTTTTCAAATATGATGGTCAGTGGCTTAGCAACTTCATTCACCAGCTCCTTCAGGACCTGCGGATGGATTTCATCAGGTCCCATGAACTTGTGCACATTCATGTTCTTATGATGGTCACAAACCAGATCCTCTCCTACAGTGGGCTCAAGGTCTTCATTTTCACAGTCCTTGCATCTGCTTCCCAAGACTTAGGTGGTATGGTCAGAGACTGAGGCAAAGAATTCATTCAGAAACTCAGCCTTCTCCAAATCCTGCATAGCCAGTTCACCCAATAGCTTCCAGAGGGGGCCCACATTGTTCCTAGTCTGTCTTTTATTTGCAATGTACCTATAGAATCCCTTCCTGTTATCCTCAACACCCCTAGCCAAGTTTGAGTCTAACTTGGCCTTATCTTTCCTTACCTGGTTCCTAGCTTCCTGGACAACACCCCTGTATTCTTTCCAGGCTACCTGTCCTTGCTTCCACCTTTTATAAGGCTCTTTTTTTCTTTGATTTTTTCCCAGCAGCTCCTTATCCACCCAAGGAGGTCTCCTGGCCCTCCTGCTGCACTTCCTTCTAGTTGGGACGCAACACTCCTGAGTTTGTAGCAGGTGATCCTTGAATATTAACTAATAGTCCTGGGCCCCCATGTCCTCTAGGGGTCATGAAAGTCCCACAAGCCACAGGAACACTTTGGTTGGTTTCTTTGGGTTATTTTGTTGTTGAGGAAATGTTTCCTCTGAGGAGTATGCGCGCTTTGTTATAGCACATCCTGAAAGCCACAAGTCTAATGATAAGTAAAGGCATGCATTGCAGAATCTGTGAAATATTTTGGTAATAACTTTTCTTAGCTGTTTTCATACCATTAGTTATTCAAGGCTCATTATATTAACATAAGCTGTGTTTTCAAACTGGAGAGTGTCATGCTAACTGGTTTGCCTAATGTATTTTTTATCATCATTTAAATGCTTTGAATGCCAGACTGCTTGTGAGAAATGGGGGAGACTCAAGAGAAATGTCTGAGGTTGTAAAAAAGAGATTTAGAAATGGTATTCAAAATGTATTTATATGACAAGTGTCTAATGGTCAGATCCTATAGCTGATTGATTTATCTTTTAGAAAGAGGATCAGGGTCATTCAGGTTATTTTTTTTACCTTTTTTTTTTTTAGAGGGAAGAAAAGTTACAGAACTTGTTTGGGACCATCTCAAGAGTTTTCCAAAATAAAGGTGAAATGAATGAGCCCAGAAAGGTACTGGGGACAGATCAGGAAAAGTGTCAGGACAGAAGCAGCTAAAAAGATATCAGAGAGAATGGCAATTGATGTAACAGCTTAACCAAGGCAGAGTAGCACAATCCTCTCCAAAGTTACTTTATTTATACTTTATTTTTTGATAACACAATCTAATTTCTAATCTTGATTTCTAATACAATCAAGAAGCAAAACTAAGTTAAGCTCCAAGTTAGCTATCTGTAAGGTGGTCTGTGAACTTCTGTTTATAAAAGTGGATTCATTATGTCAGCAGAGAAAAAGCTAAGTGTAAAAATTTCCATTTTTTCAATAGGCTGCCAAGAATGCTGTCTATCACTTTTCAGCACAGATTTTCCTGCATTCAGCAAGCAAAAGCAGTTTTTGAAAAACTGGTTTATTTGCTTTTAATATAGTGCTGTTAAAGCCACCTTAAACATCCTCCACCATTACCATTTATGATAGTAGTCATACAGCCCACCTAGAAACAGCTTTATACCTGAGAGTGGGGAGAGTTTAGTCCATATGCTAACAATGTTGTCTATAATATTTACACATAAAGTTTTAGCTCTTTTACAATAAGATGGCAGCATGGACTGACTGAAGTACCCAGAATCTTGATGAGTTGAGGACAGCTTGTCAGATAATCACTTATGTCCAACACACATGCAGCATCAGTACGTATACTATGCATTTTAATAAATGTACTATGGCCCAGAGTATCATATTTAGTATCAGATTTTGAGCTGTGTAATTTTGTTGGTATTTTTTCTTTTGTAAAATGCTGTGCAAGACAGCAATATTCTACAACTACAAAAAAAAAAATAAAAATAAAAAATGTAGATTATTTGCGCAAAAGAACACTTCTGCAGCCAACAGTATTTTTTTGGTATCTACTTTCTGTATTTTCTATATCAAAATTACTTTGAAGTACATAAGATGTCTATTTTTAATGTGTTGTGGTTGGGTGGGGTTTTTATCCATGTTTCCCATGTTCTTTATTTTATACCTTCCTTTAAAAAAAGGGAAAAAGAATTATAACAAATGAAAGATTTTTGTGAAAGATTTTTGTAAAAGATTTAACAAAGCAGAGATTTCTGGGAAAGCATGGGTGTTATGAAGTGCCTGAGTACCAGATGAGTCCTTTAAAACATAGCCTGAATGAAAAACAATCTCACATGAGAGGGGTACTTTAACATGAAGAACATGATTCTCTCCATCTATTGGACTTTTTCTACAGCAAGAATAAGCTTTTTGACTTTAATTTAAATGTCTAGCTGGTACACACTTCTATGTATGTCAAACAATCTGCTTTGATAAGATCTAACGTAATATGCATCCTGTAATGTATAATTCACGTATAGGGAGTGAAGCACTGTAATTTTTTTAAAGGGTAAAAATGTCTTTGCCATATTTACTATTCCTGATGAGCAGTGGATATTTCAGTCTCTAATCTCAGTGTTTTTATAAATCAAATAAATATTAAAAGATCACATTAGTAAAAATTCTCCATAAGAAAAAAAAAATTAACTCAAATAAAAACATGTAAGTTAATAGAAAAGATGTAAGTTGAACAAACTATTATTAGATATATGCATTCATTTCATATAAGAAGAAAATCTTACCTACAAGATTTTTTCCCTAGAACAATTTTTCTTTCATTCTATTGCAACTTAAACCCAGCCAGCAACTAAGTACTATGCCACTTTTCAATAACCTCCCATTTCTCCCCTGGGTGGGGAGAATCAAAAGAATGTAAAACTCATAGCTTGAGATAAAAGCCAATTTAATAATTAAGGTACTATATAATATTGTTACTACTAATGATAGCAGAATAGGAAACAACAAGGAGAGAAACACAAAATGAAATAGGGAAAACAACCAAAAAACCCCATTGATGCGCAATACATATGCACATTGACCTGATGCCCAGCTGACCTGAGCAGCGATCGATCCCTTCCAGGTAACTGCCCCTAGTTTATATACTGGGGCATGGTGTGCTTTGGCATGCAATATCCCTTTGGCTAGTTTGGATCAGGTGCCTTTTCTTTCCTTCCTCCCAGCTTCTTGTGCCCCTCCTCACTGGCAGAGCATGAGAGACTGAAAAGTCCTTGGTCAGGGTAAGCACTACTGAGCAACAACTAAAACATTGATGTGTTATCAGCATTGTTCTCAGACTAAAACCAAAACACAGCACTGCACCAGCTACTAGGAAGAAAATCTCTGTCCCAGATTAAACCAGAATACACTTTCAGTATGAATATGCTTGATGTAAAAAAGAAAATGACAATTTGAAAATGATGACTGCATGATGTCATAAATTATAAGAATATATTCTCTTCAGTGAAAAGTCTATGCGCGCATTAATGGAAAAAATGTTGAAATAAGGATAGTTTCAGATAAATTCTGAAAATATTTAGTTTCATATTTATTTGATCTGCTACAGAAGATAATTCTCCAATTACATCTCTTTTTATTCTCTCAGCTGGAAAAGTTTTGTCTCTGGCTCACATCTGTTTCTAAAAGCCTAAACACTGACAAACATATGTACTTTCCAAAAGGGGTAGATAAATGATTGAAACATTAGCCAGATAAAATCAGGCTTAAAAGTAAACAAAACAAGACTGTTATAATAAGACAATACCTAAACACAGGCCTGTAATAGTATTTAAGATGCTATTCATCTAACCCTGACTAAATACTGTGTTTGGCATTTAGTCAACTTGTGCATATGTAGACATTAACAGATAGATATCTGCATAATCTTAATTTAGCAATGGAATATTTAAATATATTTATGTCAGACAGCTAGAGATTACTGTTAGTTTTCACACTTATACTTTCAGTCAGCTATTAGTATACCACACCACAGAGCTGGTGTGTTTGCTCTAATGCATTTTGCACATGTGTTTAACTGATGTCTATGGCTCTTAGCCACAGATGTGATCACACTTGAGAGCTGTTTACCAAGTAAACCATGCCACAAGATAGAATACTATTTTAAGGAAAGGTTTCCTGTCCAATTGATATTCTTTGGATAAAGCACAATACTATCTTTTAACCTTTTTTGCCCCTAAGGACATCACCAAAGTAGTCTGGGAATCTAGTTCTTCTATGCATACTGCCTGAAGCAGTATACAGGTAGGAGGAGATCAGATTGCTCTCTATATGGTCAGTTGAAATTGTTACAAATCAACATGGTATTAAAATATTACAGATGCACCCATACATTCCTCCAATAAGTCATAACCAAAATTATTACCTTTTGAGTGCATTTAAGATACCTAACAAACAAGAGTGTAGAAAGTTGTTATTTGGAGGAGATTTGCCTCTGTGAATGAAAATGCAGGAAATAAATGGTTTCAGAGTAATCTATTTTCAGGGGTATTTTTCACTTTAATATATCAAATGTGTTAAGCATTTTGAGAAGGAAAATAATATGAGATGTTCAGGGAATGTTTTTCACTAGAGTGTAATACAGAAAAAGTGCAAAGAATTTTGCAAACCTAATGAAAAAACTAAATGTCTATACTCTATACAGATTAACATTTAACAACAGGGAATAAACAGAAGTTCCTTTGATCCCTCAGTAGTGACAGATCACTACTGGTGATCAGTGGTCATCAGTACATTAGGGAGAAAATTTTATATTCATAGGTCCCTGTTTCAAATAGAGCTACAAGGAGCTGTTCCAAAACTCAGATTCTCACAATTATGAGAATGAAGACCTTGGGCCACTGTTCATCATATTTGAAAAAATCATGGCAGTCAGGTTAGGTTCCCGAAGACTGGAAAAGGGGAAATATAACCCCCATTTTCAAGAAGGGGAAAATGGATGACCTGGGGAACTACAGACCAGTCAGTCTCACCTCTGTGCCTGGAAAAATCTTGGAGCAGATTCTCCTGGAAGGCATGCTAAAGCACATGAAAAACAACAAGGTGCTTAGTGGCAGCCAGCATGGCTTCACAAGGGGGTAATCCTGCCTGACCAATTTGGTGGCCTTCCACGATGGGGCTACAGAACTGATGGACAGGGGTAGAGCAGTTGATGTCATCCACCTGGACTTGTGCAAAGCGTTCGACACTGTCCCACACGACATCCTTGTCTCTAAATTGG
>NDXB01018480.1:83509-105320 GCA_002631895.1 Agapornis roseicollis
TTTTTTTTTTTTTTTTTTTTTCATTTGACCAGTTTCATAACTATTTGAGTTACATACCTTGGCAAGGCTGCAACACTGTTCACCCCTGAGTATGTGGCTCCTGAGTTCATCTGCAGCCTTTCAACTGAGGCTATATATCATGTCCAGCAGCGTGACCATGCTGGTGCAGAGGATGCCAGGACCCAGATCCCTGGTTACTGGAGGAGGTGAGTCAGCCAGAGCTGCAGCAGCCAGCTGTGCAAGGGCTCCTGAGATGAGGAGGTGCACCAAGCCCAGCCTCATCCAGAAAAACAAAAAATTCTGGAGATGGGTTCTCGTGTCTCACTCGTGAATCACCCCTGATTTCAACATCCCATAAGGCCTCTGAGGGATCATAGAATCATAGAATGGTTTGGGTTGGAAAGGACCTTAAGATCATCCAGTTCCAACACCCCTGCCATGGGCAGAGACACCTCACATTAGACCATGTCACCCAAGGCTCTGTCCAGGGCCTTGAGCCCTGCCAGGGATGGAGCATTTACCACCATTCCACTGCATCACCACCCTCAGTAAAGATATGCTTGTTCTGTTAGGACTTCCTTCCATGTGGAGATTTTGGTGCATGGCTCCCTTAGAATCATAGAATAGTTAGGTTTTGAAAGGACCTTAACATCATCTAGTTCCAAATCCCCTGCCATAAGCAAGGACACCTCACACTAAACCGTGCCACCCAAGGCTTCATCCAACCTGGCCTTGAACACTGCCAGGGATGGAGCACTCACAACCTCCCTGGCCAACCCATTCCAGCATCTCACCACCATAACAGGAAAGAATTTCTCCCTTATATCCAATCTAAACCTCTCCTGTTTAAGTTTGAACCCATTATCCCTTGTCCTGTCACTACAGTCCCTAATGAAGAGCCCCTCCCCAGCATCCCTATGGGCCCCCTTCAGATACTGGAAGGCTGCTATGAGGTCTCCACACAGCCTTCCTTTCTCCAGGCTGAACAGCCCCAACTTTCCCGGCCTGTCTTCATATGGGAGATGCTCCGGTCCCCTGATCATCCTCGTGGCCCTCCTCTGGACTTGTTCCAACACTTCCATGTCCTTTATATGTTTAGGACACCAGAACTGCACACAATACTGCAGGTGAGGTCTCACGAGAGCAGAGTAGAGGGGCAGGATCACCTCCTTTGACCTGCTGGTCACGCTCCTTTTGATGCCGCCCAGGATACAGTTGGCTTCCTGGGCTGCAAGTGCACACTGCAGCTGGCTCATGTTCATGTCCCTTGAACAAGAAGGCTTTGGTGACAGTTAAAAAAGTTCTATTCTCACTAAAGAACAGACGTGTTTGTAGAAATGAGGGGAATAGGAAGGGATCTGAAACTACTGTTTGAGCTTTCTTCATTCACCATGTTGGAAAACGAAGATACAAATGCAATCTGTCCCCCTTCAAGGCCATTTTAAGAACTCCCGTGTGAGTACAGCTACCAGCTCTTTGCTGTTTTACTGAGAACTTACTGCAAGTGCTCCTCCTGAGTTTGTCAGAGTTTTGCTAATGTTTACTATGTTACCACAGTTCTCTGCAATGACTTATACAGCTGTCATCTTACATTCTGTTGGCTTTTCAAGGTTTCTGAAAGGATCTTTCTCCACTCTTAATACAGCAGTGACATCTTATATGCAAATGACAGTGCCATGTGTTCTGTGTATCTTTATTGTATAAAATCCTTCCAACAGATGTTTTCAAACCACAGTATACAACGTATATTCAATTCACGCAAAAGAAGCCTGCAATCATTCTTTGTTTTGATTCAGAAGTTGTTAGTGTTTGAATTGTGTAATAGTTGTTTTGGAAAGATCTCACAGCTACTAAACAGCTGACATTACTGTGAGCAAGTAGGAAATGCCTAGATTACTTTATTAGAATAGATGGCTAACAGTGACAGCATTAAAATAGAGACCAATAGCATTATAGATCAAGTATCTCACAGTACACATGATCAACTAGCAGTGTAAGTAATCTATATTTGCATCCCACTTACAAAATCATGGCTAAGCTCCTTTGTCCTGCCGTTTTTCAAGACTTAAAGAGACAAGAAAAGGCGGAGACCTTCCCTTGGAAAGGTAAAGAAAGGAATCTAGTCAATGAGAAGGGAAAAACACTTCTAAATCAAGAAAAGATGTTTCCTGCTTCAAAGAAAGAAATGGAAAAACTACAGAAGGTGTCTGTAATGGAGAACTTGTGACCATTTTGGACTTCTGGATGCTGAGAGCTTGAAGAAGCTGATTCTGTGTGACAACTGAGGCACCCCACTAATCCCTTCTCCCAGATGTCTGTTCAGTGAGTGCTGTAATTCTGGAAGAGGATACTCCATACATCTGCCTTGCTCCATGTAGGTCTATGTATATCCCATGTAAAGCTGGATATCCCTCTCAGACAACAGAATTTCTTTGTCTGGGTTGCTGATTGTTAAACTGCCCTGCACCCCAAGTTATCCCATTGCTAACACCATCATGATTCACTAGTTAAGGATCCCTGAAGATTAGTAGAGAGATACATCCCTGAATGAAGTGGCCTGAATCATCCTGTAAAAGATGTATTGACTATACATGAGATTTGGGCATTAACTTCAGTGCTTAAGTTAACAACAGGCACAGATTTGCTGTTAGAAAGAAGAGGGATCTCAGTCCTCCCTTGAGACTTTTCACTGGCCCCCATGGGATACAGCATCCCCACTGGGTCTTTGCCAGGCACAGGCAACAGTCTTGCTGTGGTGTGTTGCTAGAGCAGGGGCTGGGCTCTAGCTGTTGGTTGCGGATTGAAGGAGGAAGAGGACCTGTATCCACCCCATAATGAAGAACTTCCATGTAAGCGGGAAGTGCTTTGGCCCATCCACCTGCATCATGGCTGCACAGCACAAGAAAGGATTCCTTAGAAAAAGGTGCATGCAATAGTGTGCCCAAGGTTATGGGCACAGGGCAGGTTAACAATTTACCTCTACTATTTCCTAACTCTCAAATTCTTGACATTCCAGTTTTGATACTATTCTTCTAAACTATTTTGTCTGCTGTACAGATAAAGCAAAGACACAGCTTTAGTCCACATGGGTGTGCAGTGTTCCAGAAAGAATACAAATTTCAGAAAAGTAGAACTGAACAGAGGAAATATAAGGGGTTAGTTTGATGGAAGAATAAGTCTCAGGGAAGCATGAATTCTGGTCTAGCTGAATTAATAGCTGATTTCCCTTGAGTTGTTTTAACCTGGCAACTTAACCTGTAAGAGTTTGATATCCTATAAACATTTGTTCATCACTGTATGTGAAAATGCATTTCTTCACTTCTAATTGGATTTGGTTTTATTGCTGTAAGAAAAAAGAAAAAAACCCTCAACATTTAGCACCAGTCATACAAAATTCATTTTCCAGTAACTCAGAATGCTGTCTTTGAAGATGAGCTTGCTTTGCCAAATCTTTGAAGTTTGCCATATGTACCAATCCCGCTGCCAAATGCAGTGATGTGATTACAGACACACAGCTTTGGCAAATTTTCACTAAGACTTTGTCTTGATCAGAGACGTCTAAAGCTTGCCAGAAGCATGTAGAAACGCATAGACTGCTAATGGGTTGAGCTTCTAATAGGTGGATGGGGAATTATTTGCGACTACATACTTCCAGAAGAAGAAAAAGGATTCTTTTCATTTAGCCTTAAATAGTAGAAGGCAACCCTGACAGAGCATGCTGACCCAGTACAGCTGGATTCTCACATCTCTTCCTAAACCTGGTTCTTTAGCATCCTCTTGTTTCTGGATACTGTGCGGTAGCAGCAGGCAGCCATGACAGTGATGTGCCAGGAAGAAAGAGCTGCTTGCTAAATTCCCTCTTCACCTATATGGAAGTGCTAAAGTCCCATGTTGATGTAACAGCTTAGATTTCACTGGATGTGAAAACATATTGTCTGTGGTTTGCCTGGATTTGAGATGGAATTTGCTAATTAACCAAAATTCACCTGAAAAAAATCCAGTTGGTTGGTTGCCATGAAGCTGCTCCAGAGCAAAGACTAGGTGGACTGTCAAAAGACTGAGGACCCCCAGCAAAAAAGAACTCTTGCTTAGCCATGTCCAGGTCTGCCCATGAGTCATTCTATGTCTCTGAGCCTCAGTGCCAAGGAGTCCTGGTGTCTGCTGGTAATCTGCCTCTGCCAGGCCATAAATAGATGACACTTGAATCTGGGGAATACCAGGATGAAAAAAGTGGCTGCAGTCTGTCCTGCCTCAGTGTCCCTATCTGTAAATGAGACTGCTAGGGTCCTCAGTGCTGGTGTGCTGGTGGATTTAGATTAGATATTAGGAATAAGTTCCTTTACTGTGATAATGGTGAGGCACTGGCACAGGTTGCCCAAAGAAGCTGTTGAGACCGTCCTGGTTTCCGCAGTAGCAGTCATTTTTCTCCTTCTTAGTAGCTGGTGCAGTGCTGTGTTTTTGCCTTTCAGAGTGAGAACAGTGCTCATAACACCGATGGTTTTAGCTGTTGCTCAGTAATGTTTAGTCTGACCAAGGACCTTCTGAGTCTCATGCTCTGCCAGGGAGGAGGGGAAGCCAGGAGGAAGCAGAGACAGGACACCTGACTCAAACTAACCAAAGGGGTATTCCATACCACAGCATGTCATGCCCAGTATGTAAACTGGGGGCAGTTACCCCAAGGGCTAGATCACCGCTTGGGTTGGGCTGGGTATCAGTTGGTCGGTGGTGAGCGCTTGTATTCTGTCCCCTTGTTATTTCCCTTATCATTATTATTATTGGTGGAAGCAGTAGTGGTTTGTGTTATACCTTAGTTACCGGACTGTTCTTAACTCAACCTGTGGGAGTTACATTCTTTTGATTCTCCTTCCCATTCCTCTGGGAGCAGGCAGGTAGGAAAGGGGGGGAGTAAGAGAAAGACTTCGTGGCTGACTGAGTGTTTAACACTACAATGCCCCATCCCTGGCAGTGTTCACAGCCAGGTTGAACAGGGCCTGGAGCAACCTGGTCTAGTGGAACGTGTCCCTGCCTGTGGCAGGGGGTTGGAACTGGATGATCTTTAAGGTCCCTTCCACCTCAAACCATTCTATGATTTTACGGCCTGCTGAGATATTTACATGAGTCGTTAATTCCTTCATACCAACTGACATTTTAATACCAATGTTAATGAAAAAAAAATAACAGTTAAAAAACAAAGGTGTTAAGTAGTTATTTCAATTAATCTGTGTAGAGTGACAAGGACTACATTTTGTTATTACTGTGCAGATGCCATGTGTGAAAAGAAGAAAACTGCTAGGCTTTGTGCCCAATGCAAGTGGTTAATTGTGGCCTTGTGTTTCTAGTGGCACCTCCTGTCCAGCACAAATATTTCTCTTATCAGGTTGGCTTAGCCACCTCCTCTCTTAATTCAGTGAGGAAGGAAAGCAAAACCTCCTGCCATGAGGTTTGCACTTCTTATTGGCAGTCAAACTGGAGTAAAGGAAGACAGTTCTTCTGCCAACCTTCCGTCCTGTGAGGCAGTAAAATAAGGATGGATTCTGCCACCTGAGAAGCCCCACAATTGTGAGCACCAGCCTTCAGCAGCAAGTCCAAAACACCAAAGTGTCCAGCACACGTGCCAGATGAATGAAACACAGCTTGAGTCATGGGTCTCGAGCTGAGGACTGTTGCTGCAAAATGGGCATATGTCAGCAGTCAGTGTTCAAGAAATCCAAGCTCCATTCTGACCTGTTTTCCTTGGAGCTGGCAGTCCTGATGTGCTGGATTATGGGAATTGCTCCTTACAGTGGCTAGAGCCTGCCAGGAATGAAAACTCAGCAGGAATTGCAGGTGCCTGTGCAGAGCTGGGCCAGCTCACAGAAGCCACGCAGAGCTGCCAGCGGCAGCAAGCGCTGGCTCTAGTAGGAATTGTCACTAATGCAATATATTGTGGGGTCTCTCTCTCCAGCTCCTAAAAAGATAAAGGAAAGGTGGGTGATCCAGTCTGGACACAGGGAAATATTACTTTTACTGTGTTGGCTGGTTGGTTGTTTCCAAGTAATGACAACAGAAATGTCTGTATTTTCTCCAGTGCTATGATTTAAAAAGAATGAACAGTTCTTGAGCCATGCATGAGAAGTTAGGGCTGTTTCAGTCTTAGGTGACAATCTCCAGGAGCACAGTCCTGGTCTTTCCCTTCTCATCTGCTGGATATCTGAAGCCAGTGTGAGGTGTCTGCTAAAGTCTTTTTGGGGGATGCAATTAATCACTTTGAGTTCTGTCTTAAGTCCTATTTGATGTGTTCATACATTTATAAGAACAGAGTGCTAAAATGTGAATGGGCTTTGCTGGAAAATCCAGCCCAGACAGTTTGTGGTGAGCTCCACATGAAGGATCCTTCTGGCTCAGGCATCAGTCCCTAGTGTTGCCTCACAGGGAAATGTCATGAAGATGCAGCACAGGCTGTGGAGACCTTGCAGGGAATGTAAGGAGCTGTTCCATAAGGTTCTCTGAACTAAGGCACTGAGGGACAAATACACCTCCTGACCCAGCAGGGTCCAGATGTGCAACCTGGCCAGTTGTGCCACCAGTGTGGCACTCCATTCTGACAGCGCACCTGATTTGATTTCTGCATCGTGAGGATGGGGCACATCCAGGTCTCGGACTGATACAGGAGTGGGAGCTACCTAGTCCACCAGTTAAGACATTCTAATTTATCTTGGCAATGGAAGTGGGGTGTGATAAATACACTTTTTCAGGATAAGCATCACTGCTGAGGAGAAGCTTTACATTTAAAGCAACAGCAAGGTGGTTGATTAGATAGATCTAACGGATGAAAAGCTGAAGTACACCGCATCTCCCTTGGTCAGTCTTTGCCTCTGGGAGCGCAGCTGTGCACGAGATGCATGACCCTGAGCCCTGTCAGCTCCCTTGTCCAACAGGACAGTGAAGGATTTCCACTGGCCTCATCCACACCCATTGCACAGAGCTGCTTCAGCAGTCCCTGAGCAACCCTTGGCACATGAGGTTGTCCCCAGGCTCAGGTTTACCATTAAGTTCACCTCTGTTGAGCACTTCACCTGCCATAAGGCTGCAAGAGAAAAACACCACCAGCAGCAGAAACGGAATTTTTATCTGGCTGCTCCTTCTCCTTTTGGGTGACTTTCATGCCTTCAGGGAAATAAGATTGAATCAAAAAAAGAGGTTCCACTCTTGCCAGCTAACTTTTCTCTCAGAACCGTCCTTTCAAATGCCATCTAAATTATGCTTAAGCCAGAAGTTTTCCCAGGCATACTTTACAGCTAAAAAGACAGGGAACATTTCTTCCATTGCAAGCCTTATTTAGTCATTTAAATGTGAGGTTTTGAATTGTTTTCCTTTCTTTTTCTATAGCATTAGCAAGAAATAGTTCATAGCACTCAGTATGGTGAAAGCAGGCTGGAAATGGTGTGATGCAGAACTCAAGACCATTTTTAACCGTCCGACACTCAGCTGTTTAAAATGTCCTGCAGGAACCAGTGTTGTGTAGCAACAAATTCTGAAATCTTGAGTCATGCTGGTAAAATTCATCAAAGCTGATTATTTCAATACCATTTCTTCACATCAGACTGGAAGGGAAGACAGGACAGGAAAATGAGAAAAGCAGAGACCATGACCCAACCTAAATTGGCTTGCTCCAGTCCATCCTGTTTCCCAAAACACTGTTTGAAAAGTGGGGGATAACTGCATTGTTCCATGTTTCAGACATCACTCTTCCCCTTCTCTTCCCTAGCTGAATCCTGCCAAGATGAGAGCAGGCCTGGGAGGGATAGGAATTTTGGAAACAATCTTCAGCAGGATCTTTGGGATATTCTGGGCTACCTAATCTTTGCAAAGGGCAGATCAGTGCCTGCTCTCCCACAGCATGCAGTGTAACCCATCCTTCATGCTGGACTGGTGTTTGGCTGTGGGGCAAATAAAACCTAACATCTTTAATCTAAGAATGAGGTAGAAGAATTAAGCTGACACCTGAACAGCAACACAACACAAACTGATTCCCAGCTGATATTTTCAAACTAATATTCAGTCAGCTGAGCCTCAAAATTGTCTTCTGTGTCATTTAAAATGTTATAACACTTTTGGATTACAGCTCCTTCTGGAAGCAAATCAAACCTCTTTGCTATTTCAAAATAAATGCTGAATTGTTTCAAAGACATTAGTAATATTATGTCCAGTGGAGATGTACTACACTTTTCAAGATGCCTGGCTTGTACTGACAACAGTTCAAAGATATTTATGTTGTCCCATCAAAAACTCAGTAGTTTCAGCTTTCAAGAAGATGTTTTTTAAACATCTTGGGTAAATGGAGAATTTGACTTTCTGCCCGGGACACCCTGAGAGCTGCTTCTTACAAAAAAAGGGGAGGAAAAAAATCAGCTAATAGGATAATAAATCCCAACATTTTTCTCTAAACAACAGTTGTTTTAGTTAAACCAGCATTCACTTCATTTATAATGGCACCCTACATTTCTTTAGGCTATTGTATTTAATAAAAAAACTCTGGACTCATCCATCATTATGCACACTTTACTGATTTCACTTTAAACATCACTGACTAAAACTTACATTTATCAAGCCTGTTTTGCCAAGCAGTTGTGAGCTAATTTATTTTCACTTTGAATGATTTGGTATCTTTTCATTGCAGTGAACACAGTGCTTGTCAGAGATTCACAATGTGGGGAGCAAGCCTTGGTGAAATCAGTGTCCCCATCCACCACATATGAACACAAATTTCCATCTCTTAGGAGCCACCAAACGTGAAGGAGCAGCCTGGGTGAGTACTGGGTTGGAAGACAGATCATAGAATCAATGGAAAGTTTTGTGTTTGAAGGGACCTTAAAGAGCATACAGTTCCACCCCCCTGACATGGGAAGGGACACCTTCCACTGGAGCAGGTTGCTCAAAGCTCCATCCAACCTGGCCTTGAACACTGCCAGGGATGGGGCATTCACAGCCTCTCTGGGCACCCTGTTCCAGTGCCTCACCACCCTCACATTAAAGAACTTCTTTCTAATATCTAATCTAATATACCCTCTTTCAGTCTAAACCCATTGCCCCTTGTCCTATCATTATGTGCCTTTTGTATGCTTTGCCAAGTACCATGCTGCAGCAGCTAGGGGCAGAGGCAGGGTATGGCTCTCAGGAGAAACAGGAATGCACTGAGAGAGATGGGGGAGTCTCAAATCTGTCATACAAAGGTTGTAAGGAAGAAAACCAAGCACAGGTAAGTATCAGAATTTTGCAGTACATTTTGAACCTTGGCAGTCACATGCAACTAGAAGCTCTAAATGCAAAAGTAAAAGCCAGAATTAGCTAACAAGGCCAGCAAAGAGTAAGGACTTTTTTGCTGAGCTGAGAGATATTCTGGGCTCCTCCTAGCCTGAAAGATGCTCTGCTTCTCCCATATGCATATGTGGGGTCATCCTTCACTTTTGTCTCAACAACATCATTTTTACAGCAGCAGACAACATAAACTCCAGTGAGAAAACGCATTGAAGGGAGAAGATTCAGAAAACTTCCTCCAGGTTTGTTCCATCAAAAGCAGGACATGGGCCAGAAAGAAATCCCTGCTTTTGGCAGCCCAGTGATCAGAGCCCTGTGCTTCCTTCTCCCCACCGCTCTGAGGAGAGAGGAGGTGATGATCAAAATCACAGCTATATTGGAGTGGATGTAGGAGCAGGAAAGGGGCATAGGCTGTACTACTGCATCAGAGTAAGGGGTTAGTTTGCTTTTACCTGGTATGTTGAAGAGGCTGTCATTACATGTTCAGCTTTACCAACCCACCCAGCAGTGTCTTGCTGTGTAGCCTTTGCAAGTTACCTACTGTAGGCTGAAAATCTTTTGTAACTTCATTAGATCCAGCACTGTAAAAAAAGTCTATATTTTGCATAAAGCCAGCATTGAACAGTTTATAACTCTGTATTGAACCGAAATTGTTACTTTTCATAGTTTTTCCCACATACACATTTGAATTAGGTTGACCAAACCATTTAGAACATCTTCTGAAAAACACAGGATGAACACATATGGGAGTAAACCAGCTCAACATTAATCAGGCTCTGCAGCTCTGCTCTGTTCTTGGATTGCTGCATGTGATGTGGAAGAGTAAGGTTGCCAGAAATCCTTTGTCAAAAACTGTAATTCTTAGCCACACCAGCATCCACTCATCAGGTTCCAGATACACCATGTTCCTCCAGAAGCTTATTTTTCTTTTATATTCACTCATAAATTTCCATGCTGACACTTGCAGGCACACTGAACCTCAAAAGATAGTTATACATATCCTGTGAGTCTAAAAAAACCTGACCAGTCTCATAACACTGGTGTTTTTTCTGGCTGTTGGAGGTGGGATTCCCTTGCCCTACCATACCCCTGACTCTGACAGTGCCTTCACTGAGGCCTCTGGCATGTCACTTAACGTTGCTGTTCATCTGTCACCAGCAGTGACTCTAACACAAGTGTAGCCCTCAATCCTGCAGATTAGTGGTGTAACACAAAGCACATCAGACTTAGAAAGTATTCTGTACAGGTCAGGTATTACCAGGTGCCCTTCTTCACCACAGTCACTTCAATAAAGCCAGGACCTCAGAGAACCTGGACCCAAATATCACCTGTTTTGTCAGAGTTCTCATTTTCTCTGTGCTTGGTGCAGGTGTAAGGACAGACAAGTCTTTCCTGAGCCAGCAGGAGGGAGGCAAAGAGAATCATAGAATACTTTGGGTTGAAAGAGACCTTTAAAGGTCATCTAGTCCAACACCTGTTCCCTTCAACAAGCAGGCACATCTTACACTAAACCAGGTTGCTCAGAGCTACATACAGCCTGGTCTTGAATGTTTCCAGGGATGGACCATCCACCACCTCTGAGCAACCTGTGCCAGTATTTCACCACCCTCATAACAAAACTTTCTTATATATATTCAGTTTGAATCAACCTTCCTTTATTTTAAAACCATTACCTGTTGCTCTATCAGAGCAGATCCTACCAAAAAGTCTGTCCCCACCTTTCTTATAAGCCGCCTTTAACTATGGAAGAGCTGCAATAAGGTCTTCCCAGAACCCTCTCTTCTCCAGGATGAAGCCCAACTCTTTCACCCTTTCTTTTGACCCTTTATAAAAATGGGTGCAATGCTTTCCTTTTTGCAGTCTCCAGGGACTTCACCTGAGTACCATGATTCATGGAGACTGGCTTGGCAGTTTCATCAGTCACAGAATCACAGAATTACCAGGTTGGAAGGGACCTTTAAGATCATCAAGTCCAACCCATGCCCTACACCTCCACTAAACCATGTCATCAAGTGCCATATCCAGTCTCTTTTTAAACCCATGCAGGGATGGTGACTCCACCACCTCTCTGGGCAGACCCTTCCAATATTTTATTATTCTTTCTGTGAAAAACTTCTTCCTAATATCCAGCCTGTACCTTCCTTGGCGCAGTTTGAGACTGTGTCCTCTTGTTCTGTCCATTGCTGCCTGGTGAAAGAGACCAACCCCACCTGTCTAAAACCTCCATTCAAGAAGTTGTGGAGAGTGATAAGGTCACCTCTTAGTCTCCTTTTCTCCAGGCTAAACAACTCCAGTTCTCTCAATTGCTCTTCATAGGGCTTGTGCTCCAAGCCCCTCACCAGCCTCGTTGCCCTCCTTTGGACACACTCAATCATTTCCACGTCATTCTTAAACTGAGGGGACCAGAACTGGACACAGTACTCAAGGTCAGTGAGTCAATTACCTCAGGGCTCTAGGATGCATTCTGTCAAGCCCCACAGGCTTATGTACATGTTTCTCACTTAGTCTCAAGCCTGATCTTCTCTTACAGTGGGAGGGATATTCTTCCTTAGTCCCTGCTTTGTGGTCCATCAACGTCAAGGGGTGTGGGAAGAAAGATTGCCAATGAAGAGTTGTTAAGTATGCCAGTTGTGATCATCACTAGGATGTACTTTCTCTGGACTTCCTTTTCTGGCTGACATACCTGTAGAACACCTTATTATTACTCTTTGAATCCCTTGCCAAGTTCAGCTCCAGCTGCACCCTGGCCTTCCTGACTGCATCCCTACACAACTGTGCAGCATCCTTATACTCTTCCCAGGACACCTATCCCTGCTTCCACTGCCTGTGCATTTCCTTCTTGCCCTTTAGTTTGATCAGCAGGTCTCAACTCATTCATGTCAGTCTCTCGCCTTCCTTTCATGATTTCTTACACCTGTGGATCAAGAGCTCTTGTGCTCTGTGGAAAGCATCCTTAAATATCTGACAACTCTGTTCTGCTCCCTTGTCCCTGAGGGCAGTTTCCCAGGAGGTCCTATTGACTAACTCCTTGAACAGATGAGATTTTGCTTGCCTAAAATTCAGAGCCCTGACTTTACTCCTTGCTTGTCCAATATCCCTCAGGACTGCAAACTCCACTAGTGCATGGTCGCTGCAGCCCAGGCTCATTGTGCTACTTTTCCAGCAGATGTTGGGATAGTTTTAATCCCCCAACGGGATGAGAGCCCGCAAAGCATGTTGCCTCATGTAGCTGGAGTAAGAAGGCTTTATCAATAAGCTCCTCTTGATCAGGAGAACACCAACCACAAGGTTTCCTTTGTTGCTTTGGTCTCTAATTCTTACACATAAACTTTCAACCTGTTTGTGGCTATACTACATGGACAGCTCCTCACACTCTATGTATTTCTTCATGTAGAGGGCAATCCCTCTACCCCTCCTTCCTTGCCTGTCCCTTCTGAACAGTTGTTGCTAAGTAGCACTTGCACTAAGTCAAGAATTTTTCAGTCTCTCTTGCTCTGCCAGTGAGGAAGGGCACCAGAAGCCCGGAGAGAGCAAAGACAGGACACCTGACTTGAACCAGCCAAAGGGGTATTCCATACTGCAGAACATCATGCTCAGCATAGAAGCTGGAGTTGGCTGGGAGCCACCAATGGCTGCTCAAGGATGAGCTAGGAATCAGTCAGCAAGTGGTGAGTGATTGTGTTGTGCATCACTTGTGTGTCTCTGCTTTTATTTCTGCCTTTCTTTTTCCTTTTCATTATTACTATTATTGTTGTTATTATTGTTGTTATCATTGATGTTGTATGATAATAATAATTATATGATTTTTTTTTAATTTCAGTTATTAAACTGTTCTTCTCTCAACCCACAGGTTTTACCTTCTTCCAATTCTCTCCCCCATCCCACCAGAGGGGAGGAGAGAGTGAGCAGCTGCATGGTACTTAGTAGCTGGCTGGAGTTAAACCATGATACCAATATTAAGCAGTTGGGGTTGTGTAATCTTTTGTTTTTTTCAAATCTCACTAATTTTGTGTCCTTGTGGCAATGAGATTTAAAGATGCATAAAATTAAAGCTCAAAGATTTAGCTGGCTCAGTTTTCAATGTAACGTGGCAATGAACAACTATTGGTTTAACTTTTGATGAGTTTCCTGAAGAACCCCACTTTATTTCCCTCAGTGACGAAAAAAGGTAAACAGAGGTACATGGCATCTTTATATCTTTTCATCATCGTTTACCTCTCCAGTAGATCTTGTTTTATTCTCTCTCTCTTTTTAATAACCAATAGCCACAAACCTTTAAAAATCTCTCTATTATTTTTATTTTCATTATTCTTTTTGAATAATATCAGGTAAGCCATCTGGCAGAAGACCAAAAGTGGAACTAGATGATCTTAAGGTCCTTTCCAACCCTAACTATTCTATGATTCTATGAAATCCTACATTCTTGGTTTAGTTATGTTTTAATACTTCAATATAATTTTCCATTACTTTTCTTCTGCATCCTAACATTTTTTGGACTCCCCTGCTGGACTCTGCTGCCTGCTAAACAGAGGTGTTCACTGAGCAATGGTGCTAGGATTACTTTTTTTTTTTGAGTGGTTGCAGTTGATTTAGAACCTTGTTATGTGTCTGAAAAGTTCAAGGTATTTGCCTCCAGTGTGCTCTGCTCTGCCTCTCTGTTTGCCTTAAGTTTCATCTCTCAGTGATTTGACTGAGCATTGTGGGTTATCCCCAAATATCAGCCAACCTACATACAGCTGTCAGTTGCCAAGTTTGCCCTTTCACATTTCCCCCTTTTCCAGGGCATTGATGAATCTGATAAGTTGTATCAGCTTAGTTTGGCAAAGTGTTTAGATATATGCTTGTTTGCTCTGTTCAGAGGGATGTTTGTGTGTGTGTCTGGCTCTGGGCCAATTTATACCGTGGGACTTCAGCACGTGCTTAAAGTTAAGCACAGGCTTAAGTGTTCTGCTCAACAGAAATGGGGTGGGCCTCAGTAGCACAAACTGGTTTGTTGTTCATCTTTCCAGCATGTTAAAACATCAGTTCTCTTTGGGTTTTTTTGCTTCATATGCACTTCCATAGCAGTATCTGTGTTTTAATAGCAAAACTGCTAAATTTCCATAGTAACAGCTTATAGGGGGAGTTTTCAATGATCTTCTTAAAGGAGTTCTCCTCTAATCTTTACTATTTTCTAATATTTTATTTCTTACCTTTATTTTGACAGCACAGAAAAATAGAGAGCATTCAAAGAGGTGAACACGTGTGAAATCACAAGAAACAAACCCGAACAACTGGGAACAGAAAAGTTTGTTATTCAATACACCCATATTTTAAATAGTTTTAAAAGAGTCTTTTTCATTCCAGTTTCTAATGAATTAATTGTAAAATTGATACTCAGGTTTAAGCTCCAAAAAGCAGTACGCTTTTCTGGGAGAAGTCCTCTTGAGCATGCCAAGGTGCTCCCCAGTTCTGCCAAGGCAGACTCAATTAATACAGCACAGCCCTTTCTGAGGTAAAGAGATAGGAAATTACCTCTTCTAGAGGGTTCTTTCTGTGTGTCTTTATATTTTCTAAAGCCCCACAATAGCTTAATTCCAAATTTTGTTTAATCCTTTGCCAATAATGTACTCATTGAGAAGCTCACTGATTTTTATCACCTTTTCCAAGCACACTTATAAGATTGGATAGTTGTTCTTTTTTAATAGATACCAGTGTAAAGGCAATGCTGTTGAGCTCTTTCTCTCAAGAATGCCTGACTGTGTGCTTTCTATGCACACAAATGTTCCTAGTTAGGCTGGTAACGGCAGACTCATCAGTGCCTGAGGTCAATAGCTCATCTAAGTCTTCCCTGCTATATTGGCTTTGTCTGGTTTTCACCCTGTGACTGAATGACAACAATGAAAAAACATGCTTGCATGCTTTTAGCTAAATCCAAAAGGCAATACTGACATGAGCAACTTTCAGTCAAGCCTGGAAGGACTCTTGGTGAGGCTGTCTATTGTGAGTGTGACTTGGGTAGTTACACAGTCATGACTATGAAACAGGAGTGGTGATATTTTGGGTATTGATTTTGTATGGGGGAACTCCTTCTGAAAGCCAAAAAGTTGTATCAAGGGGAGCTGCTCGGCAAAGAGAGATTTCTACATCTGGCAATATTGGATTTCATGTCTATAAAGCAAAAATGATATTATGCACATAACAAAACATAAACACATTGTAAAATGCATTTCAGCCCAGATTCCGAACACATTGAACACTGCATGATTTAATGGTGGATAAAGTCAGAAATATCCCAGTGGGGGGAACTACAGACTCCAAAATGACAGCTGCTATCATTCCAAAACAAGTAATTGTTTACAAATGAATATTTTTCATGATAAATTATTGAATTACATGAAAATCAGATGACTGCTTGCTGCCAAATTTGTTTTCAGTTTCACAAGACAGATTGGAATGTGCCGCAGACGGTGAGTGAAATTGAAAGCTGCTGGTCCTTTCCCACAAAAAGTTGATATTTTCCCTTAGACATTCCCAGTATCTCATAAACCTGCAAAATAGTGGTCCTGGGGAATGGCTATCTAGCTAGATATCCAAAATATTTTAGGTATATAGGATTTCAGGGAATCTCTGCCTAATCTGAGCCAGTTGTAGTGTAAGTTGCTATTTCATATTCATCTTCTATTGATTTCTAGTTCAAACCCTCAGAGTCCCAGAATCTGTGAACACCACTAGCTCTTGCAGGGACACTCTCAGACATTTTTAATTATTGCATTTCTCTTTTTTCCTCTCTCTTAACTGCATTTGAATCATTTGAAAATACACTTTTCTTTATATGTTCTGGTCTTGTTTCAGTTGGAAAGTCTTTACCTTCCCCTTGTTTTTTGAACAAGGGTGAAAATAGCCTGAAGTGGCTGTTTCAGCTGAACCACATCTTGAAATCCTTGCTGGAGTAAAGCTTCCAACACAACTAGACTTTGTTTTCTGGGAGCAAGATGATCAATACCCTAGAGTCCAGCTGATCATTAACAGCATTTTCAATCTGAAAAGTCCTTCCTCAGTCAGCTGGTGCATGTACAGGGACTAGTTAGTGCTGGGGGCACAAGCTCTCTGCTGAAAGCAAAATGCCATGAGTAATCTATCTTGTCCTGGAGATCCACTAGTGCAGCTGAGCTAAGTCCTGTAACTACAGCCTTGGCATCAGATCTGAATTTTAAAAGGCAGCACAGCTGGATCACATTTCTTCACACAGCCTCATGTAGCTTCCTGACTGATGCAGCATCTGGATCTTCATTGCATCCTGCTGTCAGGTAAGCCAAGTGACAGTAAAGCCATGAGCACATCTCTGCTTCCCCAACAGAGATGTATAATTGGTCCCCATCCAAGAGTGGGAAATTGCAGGGGCAAAACTGTAACAGCCAGAAAGGGTGCAACCATAATTTCCCTGTTAAAATCTTTCAGTTGGTCTCAGATTGTGGCTCAGAGACCACCTAAACTAGAAATTGTACCTTTGTGGTCAAAAAATCCTATATTAACTTTTCCATCTCTTCTAGCAACTTTTGAACCCATTAGTACTTCTGGCCACTGTAATATCTTATGGAAACAAACTCCTTGCTTTAACTACACACTATAAAGTAAAGGATGCTCTTTGCTCAAACCTGGAAGCAGGTATCTATGATTACACATATATATGTGTGTGTGATTTTATATATATACATATACACATACACGTATACCCTCACTATTCGTGTATTGTATGTCTCTTAAAAGTTGGCTTGTTTGTCTGTGCCTTTTGCCAGAAAAATAATTGACAAATTTAATCAAATTAAGGCAGTTTTAAGAAGAAAAGCTTATCTGTTGTTTCCCCATCTGAACTCTGCCTTCATGTCCTTCTGTACAATAAACTCTAGATTCTGCTGTATTTGAAAATGGTCTAAATCACTGTGGTTGCTACTGCAGACAGCGTGATTAAGAATGGAAAACCAGGTCAGGCAGTAATGGGAAATTAATGGTATAACCACAAACTTATGACAAGAAGATAAAAATGTCTGTCTCAGACATCTGACTGTCTGTCACAGAAGCAAAACTCAAATGTATATGAGGGTGGATGAAGACTCCCTCTGCCTTTAAAGACCAAAAGCTGAGGTCTTTTGGCCACTTCTCTCCCCATACTTTTTCCCCTTTTTCTTCTTTTTTCCCCCATTTTTTCCACATTAAATTGCATCAAAAATCGCTTTCTAGAGAATGGTCATGCCATAAGCAAATTCTAATGTTATTATGTCAGACCTGATGATACCAATCTCTTCACAATTCAGGCATTCACCACTTAAATAGTTTTTCCTCAGCGAAAGCTTGTATGTGATGACCCTGCCTGTCAGTTGCTTCTGGATATGGCATTCAGCTGCTTTTGATGTTTCTGGGGTTTTTTTCTCAGAGTCATTTGAACAGATCACCTTGTGATGAGCTTCAGATGTAGGCAAACCCGCTGGCTTTCACTGATACAGGCAGCAGGCCCCAAGCCAACAGATTCCTGTCAGACTGCGAAGTGCAGGGCTGGACGAAGAGGGCGTAGTTTCCCCATGGGGAAGAGAAGTGAAGCACAGAAGTGGACTAAAGCTTTTAGTCTTTCTGATCCATAGATAAGAACCTCACAAACCTTAGTCAAGGTTATTCACCTTGCATTATAAAGAAACAAAGAACATCTTTGGATCCAGAGATAATCAGTCCCAAGAATCATGTTAAAGCAAGTAATGATTAAAAGAAAGACCAGTTATTAAATTGCAGGGGGCCAAGGGCTACTGGAATTGCACATTTGGCATTTAGATGCTTTCATCTTTTCATGACTATGAACAGTTCACTCAAACCAGGTTGTGGAATGTTAATTTGTGCCTCATCAATACTAATGGACCAGGAATTATGACATGTTTTATGTTATCATTCATTTAAAACAGATAGTTTAGATTTCAGCCACAAGCTAAAGTTTACATATATTATATTTATTACAAACAACAGTGAACACTTAAGAGCCATTATTTTAAATCTAAATGACATTGTGTTTAGTATTCATTTCCTCTGGTTCTACAATGTGCAGCCTGTGGAGTCTGTCATCTTTCCTTGGAGTTCTCCTGGATGTGAAGTGACAACTCCTCACAAGTTACTAGAAACAGGAGAAAATGTGGAGCCCCACTCCAATGAGCTGTTTCACGTTACAAGAATTGACAATGAGCATCTGCCAGAAGAAAAGCAATGGAGCTTGAGAAGGGAATACCATGCAGTAAATCGTTAGCTATTATCAGTGTTGATGAAACTGAGTGGGAAGGACGGTATTTAAACAGAAAACACAGGAGGAAACACACTGAATCAGTGGGTGAGCCCCTTGTGTACTAGAACTGAATGATGCTTCTGAAATTCTTGCCAATCTCCATTTCATAGACAATATTGCATCTGGAGATACAGCTCATGCAAGGAGCAGCAGATGGCTGTGACAGCAGAGGGAAAGGGCTGTGGTTCCTACCCTGCTCTCACCAGCATCCGTGGCTAATCTCCATGAGAGCCTGTATGGCAAGCATGTGCTTCCGCTTCCCCAGCCCCTCCTGCACTGTGGCTAAGCACATACAAGTGTGGAGGAGATAAAACCATCACATCCCCATGTGTAGTCAGGAAACCATGTATAAACAGTTGCACCAGCCAGTGCCACCATCAGCCTCTGTGAGCAAAAGGTGTGAAATGGAGCATCACATCCCAGTCCTATCCTCTCACTGCTATCAGCCTTCCCAATAACAGAAGACCTGGATAAAAGCATCCAGCTTACCTGCTCCTTTTACCTCGTTGCCAAAACCCAGCCACAGACAATACTCTTTTCTCAAGGACTATGGGTGCTAACAAGAGAGGAATGTGTTACATACCTCCACTTTACAAAGGCTTGACCAGTGAACCCAGAACCTTCAATTCTGAGTTATTCCTGGTTTAATAACTTTTTTGAAGGAAGGCACTAGTGGGTTGTCTCCACCAGTGTAGGGGAGCTGTTGCGCTAGTCAAGTTGGAGCAGTCCTTGCCCCCTCAGTGTTCATAATGTGAAGAAGTGTAAATGAACTGCAATACAATAGGTCTCAGTATGCTGCTTCAAGTGGAAATAAAACAAGCAATTTAGAGAGTTTTCAGGTGCTTCATATTTTCATTGTCGGCTTTCTACACAAATAAAAAGGCTTAAACTATTATTCAGTCTCAGAGTATAATTTTGACATTCAGAAATCTGATTTTGTGATCAGAAACACATGTAGAATAGCGTTTAGAAGTCAGCAAAGACTCCAAGAATGATTTTATTGGGAGCTTGGGTATGCCCTTCAGAGTAATTGGGATGTGGAATGTGGAAGTAGTTTTTACAGGAAAATAGGGATAAGGCCTCCTGTAGCCAGCCCCAGGCAACGGAGTGAGTAAAATATCAAGAAGAATTCACATTCAACTTGATAATAAGGTTTCCGAGCATGTTAATTAAATGAAGTCTCACATCCCCAGCCCTGTTGTTTTAAACATTTTAAGGCATTAGCATTGCATAATAGAAACATAATTTCCCCTCCCTCCAGATGCTTATACTAATTTGATTTTCCTAGCTGTTAGCTTTAAACTTTCTATGAACATGAAAATCTACCCTTTCAGCAATGCTGTTGTATTTTTCCCCTCCATTCTTTCTTAATACTCCTTTCAGATACTAATTTGCAACAGTGGTTTTTAAAACTAAATTCTTCAACTGGGACAGCCTCACTGTTTATCCTCTGCTGAGGCACTGTTTTCCACAGCATGGATTTGAAGGAAAACAATGGGAAAATGGCATCCATTTCATCCTGAGGGTCTGAGCCTTCTTGGCTAGAAGAGAGATTTAGGCAGCAAGGTACAGCCAGAGGAGACCTCATAAATTTGTATTGCATCTTTCTGCTCTTTAAGATACTGATTTAACTGGGATTAAGTTGCTAAAATCCCTTTTGGGATGCAAGAGTGCACATCTCCTGTGCAGTGGAGCTCTGTGCAGTGACACAGGTTTGGACTGAGAGACAGTGACAGGCCAAGGTCAATTGGGTGTGCTATAGTTGTCCTGGTTTCAGCTCTAGCAGTTATTTTTTTAATCCTTCCTAGTAGCTGGTGCAGTGCTTTAGTCTGAGAGAAAGGCTGTTCTAACAACTAAACCAATGTTTTAGTTGTTGCTCAGTAGCGCTTACCCTGATCAATGACTTTTCAGTCTCTCATGCTCTGCCAGTGAGGAGGGGCACAAGAAGCCAGGAGGAAGTGAAAACAGGACACCTGACCCAAACTAGCCAAAGGGGTATTCCATACCACAGCACATCATACCCAATATATAAACTGGGAGCAGTTACCCAGAAGGCCCAGATCACTGCTCAGGTCAGGCTGAGCAGTTGGCAGGTGGTGAGCAATTGTATTGTGCATTACTTGTGTTTACTATTTTTTAATACCTTTCCTCTTTTAGTTTTATATTCTCTCCCCTTGTTATTTCCCTTATCATCATTATTATTACTAACAGTAGTAGGAGGTTTGTATTATACTTTAGTTATTGGACTGCTCTTATCTCAACTCTCGGGGTTTACATCCTCTAGATTCTCCCCATCCCACCTGGAGAAGGGGTAAGGGGGAAGATGCAGGGTGCTGAGTTACCAGCTGGGCTTAAGCCACAAGTTATTTATCTACTGAAAGCTACTTGGCTGGCAGGGAAGTCACCAAGATCCCCTGTGTTCAGCCCATTTGCTTAGCATTTCTCCAGGAAGAGTATCCTGAAGATCAATGTCTGCAGGTTCAGGGTTCATTCCAAATCCAGGAGCAGAAAAGTTTATGGCCAAGAAAACATTCTACACATGGAAAAGTTTTGGAGACAAAGGAAAACTTTACACTAGCAAAACCCATATCTTCCTTGTCAAGTTAAAATATGGTGTAAACACAACAGTATATATATTCTCTCTTTTCCAGTCCAAAGTACCTTGGTTCTCTCACAGGAACAAGGCCATACGGTGACAAACAGGCCAGGATCCCCATACTGTGTTTGGTTGGAATAGCATTAACTTTCTTCATAATAGCTTGTATGGGGCTATATTTAGGATTTGTGATGAAAACAGTGACGATAACACAGGTATGTTTTAGTTATTGCTGAAAAGGGCTTGTACAGCATCAATGGTTTTTTTGCTTCTCACACTGCCTTGCCAGAGAGTAGGCTGGGAATCCACAAGAAGCAGGCAGAGAACAGAGCTGGGACAGCTTGATCCCAACTGACCAAAGGGACATCCTGTAACATATGATGTCATGTTCACCAATAAAACTGGGAGAGTGGAGATTGGTGGCACTTGCTGCTGCTTGGGGACTGGCTGGGCATCAGCTGTTTGGTGGTGAGAAATTGCTTTCTTTTGCACCATTTGTTTTTCTCAGTTTTGTTCTTTGTTTGATTGGGTTTACTCTGTCTTTGTTTTCTTCCTCCTTTTTTTTTTTTTTTTTTTTTAAAATTTTTTATTCTTTTTTTTTTTTTCCCCCATTTTTT
>NDXB01018480.1:105412-135114 GCA_002631895.1 Agapornis roseicollis
TTTTTTTTTTTTTTTTTTTTAGAAAGTATTAAACAGTGTTTATCTCAGCCCACAAGTTTTCTCACTGTTACCTTTCTTTTCCCCTTCTCACTGTGGAAGAATTGAGCAAGCAGCTGTGTGGTACTTAGCTGCCTACCAGCATTAAACCACACAATCCCCAAATTAAAACTGTGTTGATAAAGCCAGAAGCTTGATTATGACTCATGATAGTTAGTTGTCTGTCATCTTCAGTTGTTACATTCTTCCCAGTGCAGTCTTGGCCTATGCCACCCTGGTTTAGTGAGAAAATGTTTTTTTCTATGGATGTGAGACACTCCATATGGGCTGACCTTGGAAGCAGAACTAGGTCCCTGAGCCATGTTATTTGTTTCTGTACTTGTAGCTGCAGATTCAGTCCCAGATTCATTCCCATGTCAGAGTGTTGAGATCCCAAAATCTTCATTGTCACTTCCAGCCCATGAATGCTTCTGGTGCTCAATTTTCCCTTAGCTCTCCAAGGAGCTGAGAAGTACTTGATAACCAAGATCAAGGGTCTCTCTCTTCTAATTCTGTACTTTGTGCAGACAGCCTAATGGAAGTTTCCCTCTGAGTTTTACACATGTGCCCATGGTCTGGTACTGATTTGTTGCGGGACAAATGTATTTTAGTGTATTAGCCCCATATCCCTCTCCCAAATTCATTAATTATAAAAAGAGCTCTGTTTGCTTTGTTTCTAAGCAGGACCATACTGGAAGAACTACACCAGAGTTTTCCTGCAGGAAGTCCTTGGAGCTTTTCAGGCATGTTTCAAATAAGATGCAGACATATTTTACTTCTGAATGCCAATACGGATAAGGTAGTTATATGGGAGGCCCTGTTCTTCTCACACTGAAGCCAGGTCTAAAATCTTCTTTAATATATAAGGATGCAGGTTTGATTTATATTTTATTTGGAAAAGCTGTGAAAGCAAGGTGGTGAAGTGATTTGTCTCATTTAAGAATCAGATCAGTAGCAAAACCCAGTCTCAGTCCCCTGGGTTTCAAATTTTTTCGGTTGCCTTCTCAAATGGGGTTAGACTTTAATGGCCAATCTGCAAGAGGCCTGGGTTTACGTGAATAACTTTTTCCCAGCCTTGGTAAACTCTTCAAAGAGACCTCAGCAACAAGCGATCACACTTGATGCATTCAAAAGGGTTCAGGTCTGAGGTATGGAAAATCAGATTTCTGAGACACTTGTTGGTAAAATAAATTATAATGGGAAAATACAGTTAATAACATTAGTGGAATTGGAGAGTTTCTCACACAGTACTACAGGCATAACCTCATTAGCATTTTTAAAGCCATAGATCTGCTTTGTCTCAGAGAAATGAAAGAAGAAATTCCTTCCACTGTGGTGGTAAATGCTTCATTAAATGGATCAGGAAAGCCAAAGCCCTTCAACAGTTGTATCTGGTGAAGAATGTAATGGGCATCAAGAAGGGCTTCTGCAGGCATATCAACAGCAAAAGGAAGACTAAGGGAAAGATGGGCTCAGTGCTGAATAGGGTAGGAGATCTGGTGACAACAAACATGAAGAAAGCTGGGATGCTCAATGGTTTCTTCCTTAGTCTTTGCAGGTAAGACTACTCTTCAGGAATCCTAGGTTCTTAAGACTATGGGAAAGTCTGTAGCAAGGAAAACTTAAGCACAGTAAATGTCAATCTTGTTAAGGAACACTTTAAGAAACTGAACAGAGGTCCATAGAACCTGATAGGATGTATCTGTGACTGATGAGGGAGTTGGCTGATGTGTTTTGCAAGGTGGTTCTCAATTACCTTTGACAGGACAAGGCATACAGGCAAGGTCTCTGCAGAGAGGAAGAGATGAAGTGTCACTCCTATACTGAAGGCAGGAAGGAGGATCCAAGGAACTACAGGCCAATCATTCCCACCTCAGTCACTGGGAAGGTGATGGAGCAACTATCCTAGAAACCACTTTGCAGAAAAGGCCCTGAGGGTCTGAATGGACACCACGATGATCACAAGTTAGCAATGCACTCTTGAGACCAAAAAATGACCAACAGCTTCCAGGGTGGAATTAGGAAGCATGTTGCCAGTAGATTGAGGAAGTTGATTCTTCCTTTCTGCTCAGCACTGGTGCAACATATCTAGATGGTGTGTCTAGGTTTGGGCTGCCCAGAAGAGATACATGGACATAGAAGGCTACATGGAGACCTCATAGCAGCCTTCCAATATCTGAGAGGGACCTACAAAGATGCTGGAAAGGGACTCTTCATCAGGGACTGTAGTGATAGGGCAAGGGGGTAATGGGTTCAAGGTTAAAAAGGGGGAGATCCAAGTTAGATATAAGGAGGAAGTTTTTTACTATTAGGTGGTGAGGCGTTAGGTGGAATGGGTTGCCCAGGGAAGTTGTGAGTGCTCCATTGCTGGTGGTGTTCAAGGCCAGGTTGGACAGAGCTTTGGATGACATGGTTTAGTGGCAGGTGTCCCTGCCCATGGCAGGGGGTTGGAACTGGGTGATTTTGAGGTTCTTTCAAACCCTAGCCATTCAATGATTCTGTGATTCTAAGTTCACTATGATGTTTAAGGAACTGGCTCATTTGTCATACAATGAGAGACTGAGAAAGCTGGGTCTGTTTACCCTGAAAAAGAGAAGGCTCAGGGGGGAATCTTATTGAAGCGACAGGACACAGCAGAGTTTTCTATACTGCTTTTCTCACCTGGCAGAGCATTTCATCATTTGGAACAAGGCCTATATCATGGGCACACTATTTTTACTGAGGAGTTACTAATTCTGACAGGCAGTACTTCAATTGTAGGAGACAATGTGTATCTCCTGTGCTTGAGACACAAAGCCTAGGAATACAGCACAGCATATGGTAATGCAGAATATAGAAAAAACTGTTGATTACCATTTGCACTGTTAGTCTCTTCATCTCAAGAAAATGCAAACTTTAGCAGTCGTATCCAACTGTATTATTCCCCATGACATTATAAAATAGTGAGACAATTTCACAAACTAGATTAACAATCATAGTATTGTTAATACTGTGTATTAACATACAGTTAATATCATATTAACTATATATTTGTTAATATATTAATATATTACACTAGTATGTTAACTATATTAATATATATTAATATATTCTAGTATATATAGTACTATATAGATGGTGTATATATATAGTATAGTATATATTGCTGCATAAAATTGCTGTAATTGTAGAAAAATCTGTATTGCGGATCATATATTAATGTAAAAACTCCAAGGTGATTTCCCTCACCAGCACCACTTTGTCTTTCAGGCTTCTGGGCAAGTTGTTGCCTGAATAAATGCATTTCCTTCCTCTGAAACTGTGTAATATGAAATGCTATGTTGCTAGCATAAAATATATGTTGTTAAGATGGAGACTATTATTCTGACAACAGCATACACAAAGGTATCATTGTACATTACGTTTCAGTGTGTAATATAGTATAATGGCAATATGGTATTATGCAATGGGCACAAAGTGAAATACAGGAAAATCCATTCAAACATTAGACAAGAACTTATTTACTGTGAGGGTGATTGAACACTGGAACAGGTTGCCCAGAGAGTTTATGAGTCTCTGTCCCTGGACATATTCTAAACCAAGGTGGTCACAGCTCTGAGCACCCTGCTATAGCTGGCCCTGCTTTGAGCACGAAGTTGAACTCGATGATCCCAGAGGTTTATTTCAATATCAGCTATTTTGTGACTCCATGAAAAGATGTGATTAGATTTCAGCAATGTCTGAAGAGGAGGGTGCTGCAAATCTTTGTGCACCAGCTACCCAGAATCAGACTGCTTCCTTGTAAATGAGAGACCTTAAAGAGTTTATGAACTGCTATGGCTGAAAGTGCCCAGATCAGACCCAGGCACACATGCTGCATTGGTTTCTGCAGAAAAGGACATGGGACTCAGTGCAATGATGAATCATGGCTTGACCCAGCTGGAGTAATGAAAGGATCAGATCACTGGGAACATGACAGCAGAGTGTAGGTGCACCTACAGAGTTCTACCACATCGCAGCTCCAAAGGTCACTTCTGGACTGCTACAACCATCTCTGCTCCTCTCAGCATAGCACTATTGTATTTAGGATGAGAACTGAAGATCAGAGTGAGAACTGTGCAGTTTCCTTTCCTGGAGGCTTTCAACCGCCTCAGACTGGATAAAGCGCTGAGCAAACTGGTCTGACCTCAGAGTTGACCCTGCTTTCAGCAAAAATTTGGTACAGAAACCTCCTGAGGTCCCTTCTAGCCTGAGTTACCCCGCAGTCCTATGAACGCCCCCTCTCCAGTTTCCCAGGGATGCTGGATGAATTGCAGAGCTACCCAGATTAGCACAGCAGTGTCCCCAGCAGATGCCCAGAGCAGTCAAGGGTACGTTCAAGCACCATGACACTGGCACTTATCTCCCAGGTTTTCCTCTGGGCTTTGAGGCATGCTGGTGGCAGCAGGGACAGTTACCCTGTGGCTGAAGGTCCAAGCACTAAACACTTCTTGATTTTCAGGGGCACTCTTCATATCAAACTCCCTGGATGTGTGTTGCTCACCAAAGGGTGGGTGTGTATGTAGGCCCTACTCCAGGTCTGAGCGGCTCAGGATCGCCCACCTCGAGGAATGTTTCACTGAAGTGATTATCTCCTGCTGGCTTGTCTGGGCGTGCAGAGTGAGTCCTGCTGACCTGTTAGTACTCACAAAGGCCTCCCTGTGATTATTTTTTGTCTGGGAAAGTGACTTCCATTGTTTCAGCTTATTTATTTATTTCTTCCAAATGAGCATTCCACTTTCAGTTCTGGGCGCAATTCAGAAAGGAAGCGTTTCAGCTTTTTCCACCAAAAGCCTTGGACTGCATTTCCTGGTGGGAGACAGCTTTCTAAAGGTTTAATCCAATTCAGATTAGTTAAATTGAAGTAGTGACATGAATCCTTCTCACCCCACAGCCTGCTCTATTCTTTTACACAAATAGATAGTGTTATGTGTTCAGAACAAGCCTCAGTGAAAGGTTATATTAATTTTATCGCCATCCTTTCTCCTAGAACTTCCCCAGGAGCTAGAGTTCATATATTTTTTCCTCATTCAAAATTCCTCCTTAAACCCTCAAGAGATTTGTGTGAACAAAATCAAAATCCCAAAGATTCTTAAGAAAGTAGTTTCATTTCCACATGCTTTGCATGTGTGTAATCAGATCTTTTAAAATTGGTTTGAGATACCAGACAAAATGTTCCGCACTAATAACTGGTCTTACACAGCAGAGGTTTCTTTTGAAGTACCAAGCATGGATACATGATCCTATTTAATGACAGCACTTTAAATTACAGGCTGGTTAATTCTATGTGAATTCTTCTCATCTGTTTCATATTTCTCGTACACATTACTGTAAAACAAGCTGTACCCATTTCTGTCAATGAAACCACTGTCCTAATCTACCATTTTTCTCAGAATCTGATAATAATGGTTAACTTTACCTCAAGAGAAAAACCTACAGGCAAACATGTCACACATAGCACAGTTTGACTAAGAACAGATACATGCCACTGGTCATAAAGGGTAAACACTTAAGACATTTAACCCAGCTGAGCTGTACTAAATGGGAGGCAGTGGTCATCTGGCTTTTGAATCACCTAATTGACATGTCAGAAAATAAGCATTTTATTGGCAGAAGGTGATTGCAGAGAAAAGTAATTTTTCATTTAAATAGCCAGATATTTCCCTTCCTCCTTCCCTTTGTATTTGCAGTGTGGAAGAACGTTTTCTTAAGAAAGCAAAACCACAGTGCCAGGACCATTTGTTTTATTAGTTTTGCCCACACAGCTTCCTTCTGATAGTGATTTTCTTGACTGCAATCATCTGCAGAGGATTCCAGCATGGAAAAGTTTCCAAATTATGTTTGCTTTCAACATTTATAACTGTGAATGCCTTTTGAACTGTTAGGAGTCAGCTATCCCTGCTGAAGCTGCTCCTCAGAAGCATGACGCAATGCAGTGGCAATTCTTGCTCCAAGAAACCACGCAGTCTTACATCAGTGTATTTCCACTGGAGTTGCTCTTCCAGGTTCTCTTTGGTACCAGTTGCCACTGGAAGATGGGAAGAGGGGCTCAAAGCAGTAACTGTTATTCTTATGAAACCCTACTCCCAAAAGCAGTTTCAGGAATATTCCAGTCCAGGGATGTGGGTTTTCATTTGGGTTGTATGCACCAGTTTCCTTCCTCAGCTCTTCTCAACCATAGCAGCACCTTCCTATAAGGATAGAAGATAGAAGATAAAGACATCTGAGAGCTGCTATCAGCCCTGCCAGAGTTTCCTTGAAGGACCAACCACCAACTCTGGTGACATGCACTAACACTGCAACATCAGACTCTGCCTACGCCAAAAAGCCACTTGGCTTGATCTTTAGCCAGATTACCCTGAGGACAGGCAAGGATGAGTGCAAAGGGGGACAAACCATCACCATGGGTTGTAGTGCTTGTCACAAGACCTGGATTCACACCACATTGTCCTAGGCACATATCCCTGTATCTGGTTAAAGAGGAAAGACAATCCACCAGAGATCATTAGGCAGGAGAATCTGGTCCGTAGGTCCACTGCTGAGAGGGAGATGACCCTGCTGCTGCCTACCATTGTACTGTCTTTCCCATCACTAGGGTCTAGGGCAGCATTGTATCCTTCCAGATCACTAGGCTTGCCAGATGTGGTCCCTGTTGTTTGCTTCACCACTACAGGCTTCCCTGCAGATCACAGAATCACAGAATCCTCAAAGTGACCTCAAAAGATTACCTAGTCCAGCCCCCCTGCAAGAGCAGGGTAACCTAAATTACATCACACAGGAACTTGTCCAGGCGGGCCTTGAATATCTCCAGCGTAGGAGACTCCACAACCCCCCTGGGCAACCTGTTCCAGTGCTCTGTCACTCTCACAGTAAAGAAGTTCCTCCTGATGTTCACATGGAACCTCCTATGCTCCAGTTTACACCCATTGCCCCTTGTCCTATCACTGGACATCACTGAAAAGAACCTAGCTCCATCATCCTGACACTCACCCTTTACATATTTGTAAACATTGATGAGGTCACCCCTCAGTCTCCTCCAAGCTGAAGAGACCCAGTTCCCTCAGCGTCTCCTCATAAGGGAGATGTTCCACTCCATCATCTTTGTGGCTCTGTGCTGGACTCTTTCAAGCAATTCCCTGTCCTTCTTGACCTGAGGGGCCCAGAACTGGACACAATATTCCAGATGCGGCCTCACCAAGGCAGAGTAGAGGGGGAGGAGAACCTCTCTTGACCTACTAACCACACCCTTTCTAATGCACCCTAGGATGCCATTGGCCTTCTTGGCCACAAGGGCACATTGCTGGCTCATGGTCATCCTCCCATCCACCAGGACCCCCAGGTCCCTTTCCCCTTCACTACTTTCCAGCAGGTCAACCCCCAACCTGTACTGGTCCATGGGGTTGTTCTTCCCCAGATGCAAGACTCTACACTTGCCCTTGTTGAATTGTATCAAGTTTCTCCCCGCCCAGCTCTCCAGCCTGTCCAGGTCTCTCTGAATGGCAGCACAGCCTTCTGGTGTGTCAGCCACTCCTCCCAGTTTAGTATCGTCAGTGAACCTGCTGAGGGTACACTCAGTTCCCTCATCCAGGTCCTTGATGAAAATATTAAACAGCACCGGTCCCAGCACTGACGTCCATGACATGTAAAATATCTCCACCCATGGTGGCAATGAGCATCCCTTAGAGGAGAGCTAGATCCAGGGTGAGACAGACAAGTTTTTTGTGTCCCAGGGGAGAGCACATGGACTGGCACCTGCCATGGAAGAAGGCTAAAGAGGACAGGGTGTGAAGGTGATCTTGGAAAGGAACATCTTACCTTTGCCTGGGTGTCAGTTAGCTGGGGATGCTGGGGCAGGACAGCCCTTAGCATCCTAGGGAGTGGAGGCTGCCCGGCTGCAGTCCTCTGTGCAGCTCCTCTTCCTCACAACGGCACAGCTGCAGCTGTTTATAAGCCCCTGGTTTTTGAGGTTGGGACACAGAGACTTAAATTAATACTGCCTGGGAGCACATTGTTCAGGGCAATCAGCCTGGAAAGTCACTCTCTGTGGAGATAAAGAACTGCTCCCTCACACTCTGAGCCAAATTTTGCAGATCTTGATCTACATAGGGTCTTTCCTGAGCAGTACTGCTAAGATGCTCTGCTGATAAGGAAAGGTAAACTGGTTTTTATCCTTCATATCTTGTCATGATGGCACAACATAACACCTCTGCTTTTGGAAGAAGCAACGAAGATCAGTTAAAACACTTTGTGGCACCACACAGCAAGCCCTTCCATTCATGTGCTGTCCAGACTGTGTTTGTGGCATTCATCATCTTTTTTTGCCCTTGAAGCTACTAAGAAGTCAAATCGACTTTGTTTTATTTTACTTTAACACACATGGAAAAGAAAATAATCGAAGGCTACTCATGTTCATAGTTCATGTTCATACTCATGTTCAATCACCCTTAGATGCTCTAGCAAAATATTCCTACAGATGAAATGGGAGACTTTTACATGTGTGGTATTGGACCACTGGTCCCAAATGCTGTGATTAAAAGATGAAGAGGAGTTGTTAGAGCTATCACCATTTTTCTTGCCCCTTGCAAGGCCTGTTTTATAATGTGCTGAGTCAGAAAGGCACTTGAATATGTGCTCAGTTGGAATTGAGTGAGACAGTAGCCATGCTGGCATCAATACAGCAATTTATTTTTAGGATTAGAGTATTGAGTGTGAGTTTTATTTTCAGAAGAAACATCCAGTAATAGAAATGACTGTCGTTTTTTATTCCCTTTAAATTCATCTAGCAAAAGGAGAAATATGATGCGTGTCTGAGCCAATTGCTATTTTAAGAAGCACTTAAGGAGGTTTTTCTTGCTAGACAAAATACAAGGTTCAAGTCAGCGACAAAGGGATATGGACAGAGAAATAAACAATCATTGCCAAGGTAAAATGTTACCACAATAATTAGAGAAAAGGCCTTCTAAAACATCATCCTACTACTCGTTACTAATATTCACTGTTATGAATACAACACAGTACTACTAGGTGATTTACTCAGCAAGTATCTACATGGTCACCCTGCCCTGGAGAGCTCCAACACCACACGCTCTCAAGGTTTCCTCTGGAAACAACGTGTTTTCTGAACTGGACAGGGAGTTAGACTATTCATCCTCTTTCCACCTAACCATAATTCTTCTCTGAAATATGTTACAGCCACTTGTAAGGGGAAACTTAAACAACAGGTATGTTGGACTGTCACCATAGTTATCTGTGTCCTGGAAGAGGATCTCTCCTCAGGGCACTTCCTATGCAAATAGACATCTGAATGAGCCCGGGGGGCTATAGTGAGAGCTCTCAGAACAAAGATAAGTTGATTATGTGTTCCAGATTTGAAACCCCCCAATGACATCACGCCCCCACTTCCCAAGATCATTTGGTGTAACATCTGTGTATAATGCTAGTGCGGTCTTGATAGTCACTGGAGCAAAATCTCAAGTAACATCTGTGGCCTCATTAAGAACCAGGCCTGTTTGCCTTGTTTTAAAAACTACTTTTGGCTTGTGTCACCCACTGATTTGTGACTTGTGTCTGTACTTGCTCCATTCCCAGTGTTTTCAGCAAGTTGAAAAGTGTTCACCTTCACTCAGCCCCGTAGATTCCTGCCCCATCTCCAATCTCTTCTGATCTGAGCAGAACTAGAAAGAAATGCTTACTGACCCAAACCCAAAAGTGTGTGATTTCTACAGTTGTTCTGGAATATCCCTGCTTGAGTTTCAGTCCCTGTAGTAGTGAAAAACAGCCTGGGCAACATTTTCCTGGAACTAATAATACCAAATTCCCAGAGGCATCTGGGGATCTAATTCCCATTGATTTCCCAGGATGTCTGAAGCTCTTTGTGAATGTAGGTCTCTCAATCTAAGGATGAACATCTATTCTCATATTACTAGTCCTGGGAGAGATGTCCAACAGGAACCATAGGTTTTTGCTCACTTACGAACTGGCAAGCGTCAAGGCATCTCATTCGGTTTCACTCATTACTTTCAGATAAATCACACTTTCCTCTAAATGACGGCTCCATTAAAAGAGGTCATGTGTCCAAACACTGAAAAGGCTTATCATTACCTTGTCTCCTATAAAATATTTCCACTGTATTTTCAGAAGACAGAACTGGATGATTATGAGCCCCTCTTTCCACCTTTGCTTTTCCCACCACAGGCAATACGCATCTTCAGCTGTCTCCCTGATGTTATGTCCTACGCACCAGCCAAATATAGAATATGGAAACCCAAGTTTATTGATATTTTTCCAGTATCTTCCCTTTTTCCATCTGGAGACTGTTGGAGGTGACACTGTGGCCCATGCTAAAGGACCTGGGATAGAAATAAATGCTGACTGCATGCCCAGCACCAGCCTCCTGGGTCCCACCAGAACAAAAGACATCTTAAATATCTGCCTAGGCAGGCTTCTGAAATGCCAGGATTAGACTTAGTGACTTCTCAAAACATGAATTAAGTGTAGAGTTAGGAAGAGGTTTGTATCTGATACTGTAGGGTGTAGAAGGATAGTATACTTGCACAGAAACAGGCTTGGGCATAGATTCCTTTTCTGAAGTATGACCAAACAGGGAGAGGAAAATATTTTTTATTGGAAGAATTGAAATAATGTAAAACCAGGCATGTTTTTACCTACTGTCATGTTCAGGCACTTCTGTTATCAGTTAGCCATTGTTTCTGGCAGTTTAGTTGAATTTCTCAGAGTATTTAAAACGATACTTTGCACACCATTGTATGGGGTCATGAGCAGCCCTGCCACAAACTCCCTGGAAGACAGATGGGGACATTAGGCTCCCCATAAATGAGGTACAGGACTAAGGTAAGAGATGCAGCAGATTAATCCTCCACATACCTCTGGTGTCAGCCAGAGGGAAACCAAGGAAGTGCATGGGGAAGGGGAAGGTATCTGTACTATAGCAGAGAATGAAGCAAAACCCTCATTCTCTTTCTTCCTTTGTTCTCTCCCCCAAGGAAATCTGAGCCTGTATCACAGGCATGGTGTGAAACCTGGGCCTGATTTTCAGTCTGTTAATACATAACATAGCCCTCTTAATACCTCCCTGAAATCAAACAAGATGGCTGTTTAGACACCTCGGAAGAGACCTGTGGTGCAAACAGGGAAAGTCTTTTAAAAACTATATACTTTGTGTCATACATCCATATACACAGCTCACTGTTCACTGATCCCGAAGATGATCATCCTTGAAAAGAAAGGAAACTCTTCACCCCCACTGTAACTGATCACATGAAATCTGGGAACAAAGTGGCAGGCATAGTAGAACTATATTGGTAAAGTCAGTCTTAGTGGTGAAAAAAACCTGTACCAAAGGTAGAATGAGGCATCAGAGACAAATTCTAACTTTTTGGAAATAAGTTATTTAAAACCCCATTGTGAGGAACAGCAATGGTGCAGGAACACTGCATCATTGCTATTTCAAATCCCATTGTGAGGAACAACTCCAGAAACACTGCATTCCTGCTCTTCCAACCTGGGTAATTGCAATGAGTATTGTCAGTATATCAACAGCAGGCTTCTGAATGTTTTCTTGTAGTTCAGTATTAGTTCAGAGAGTCTGAATAACATTTTTGGAGGGGTTGGTAAACCCCTGGACTTGGTCCAGCACGGAGCTTGCACTGGGTGCCCCTGCCAGTAACACATCAGAGGGTGTTTGTATGGCAGGCATCTCCCTGCAGCCAGGGTCTCTGAGAACAGGTCAGTTCGGGGTTTGCTTTTGTAAAAATAAGAGCCAGACACATTATTTTGACTTTCAAATGCCTGCCCTAAACTGACCACATCAGGCTTTATAATCAGCTTTGTTAGCTGGGTGGGAGAAGACTGGGTGGGGGGCAGGCCTGGCCAAAATGAAAGTCAAATTAAGCAAAACAAGTAGGAGCTTTTTAATTTCTGGGAAAAATCCCATTAGAAATTTTTTCCCACTTTTTGTGGAGCTAATGCAGAATTCTCACCCTGTGTAATGAGTTAAGAACTACCCTAGCCTGGTGAGTGTGCTGGCACAGAGCTGCAGAATCAGCTAGGTTTTCACTTTTGAAGTAACTACTGATTAATTTCTAGAAATGTCACTTGGAGCATGAAATAAGCACGCAGAAAGGAGCAATTCATTCCAGGCCCCTGGAAATGTTACCCTCCCTCCTCTGCCTAAAATAAAAAGCACAGGGCAAGCTCCTGGCTGGTGATGCTCAGTGTGACTCCTTTTAACTTCTTGGCTGTTTTCCTCCTTTTGCCAGCTGAGAACCTGGGCACCCTCAGCTTTGTCAGCAAAGCCACCAGCAGAAGGAGGAAAAGGAGAGTGGTTCCCACCTATCAGCTGCAAACATTTCTGCACTGTTCTTGCTAAAACAGCAAGCTGCCTTAAAAAGATGAAAAACACGATGCTACCTATGACCTCAGCTGCAAACACGACAAAATCACAAGAGTTCACACAGGAAAGCTCATATCTAAAATCTGGGCCTCATAATGCAATTAATAAATTGCATTATAAATTAATAAATAAATACACCTACAGTATATGGTTGGTCAGATTATAGTGCCAGCAAAAGACATATCAGAATTATGAAAATCCTCTCAAACTTCCAGTAACTATGTATTCATGTCTACATACAGATCTACTTGTGTAGAGTTTAGATAAATACATACCTAGCATTTACAGCAGTTAAACCCCAAACCATTTAGACCTATCCATTTCCAGGGAATAACAGTTCCTACTAAAACATTACTTTTTCTCACCTGTGGGATAGATGGAAACTAGAATTTTATGACTATACAATACACAAAGATATAAACACATGAATGAGTGTGTTTATCACACACCATCTTCTTAAGATATATTCTTTCATATATTGTATAAAGTTATGCATTAATTATACACAATGGTGAAGAGTCAATGAGTTAAAGGTTTAGAAATGCTAGAATTAAGGACACCACTGTGAAAAAAAAACTACTGCCCAGCACAAAAATCTCAGAAAACTCCTGTCCCTGGCCTTCCTTGCCAGAGGATTCTGGGTTTTCGTCAGCTTTTGCCAAATGTTTCAGTTGCCAGCAAGGAAGCATTCAAGAGCAAAAGCCAAAGGTCTAGAGAAAAGATAAGCTCTAGTGGGTGGGGTACACTTAACCATCATAATTGTTCTTGTCTTCTCAGACTGGGTCTGCTCTAGCCCCTTTTTCCCAAGCGCTCACCAGAATTAATTCTGTCCAGCTGCTCTTTTCCACTCTCCAACATCTTTAAGGTTCTTCAATGCCTGTTTTGCACCACGCCTGCACCCACTGGGACATTAACCAGAAGGCACTGTGAGCATAAGAGAGATGGTCTCTGCTTTCTATGCCATGCCTGGGGTAACAGCAAGCACCACAACCCAAAAAAGCCATTTCTGGAAAAGCCCGATTCAGTCCTTCCCTGCTTGAGCTTGCTTGAGCTGAGTTGTGCTCAGGATAGGCAGAATATATTGGATAAGAGCTGTTAAACCTTAAGGAAACCATCCTGACATACGGCAAACTGAGTTTTTCAGGAGCTCAGAGCTTCATCAAATTTGACTACCTTTTCATGGGAACTGGGAAAGGCATATTCTGAGCCCTTAAGTAATTTTCAGACATGAGGGCTAAACACAGCACTGCTAGAATTCATCCAAGAGAGGGCTATAGAGTTTCTCTTGGTTTTAACACAAGCAGAGGCTGCTCTTTTTCTTTCTTACTCTCTTACTGATAGAAAAGTCCAGATCACAAATCTGAATATTTTTCTATGTGAATTTCAGCCCAAATACTTAGGTTCAGTTGAGTTGTAAGTACATGGAAAGAGAACTTATATGGGAAACCCTTTAAGTGGAAATCACACTTACCAACTCTTCTGAGAATAATCTGTAAAATGTCTCCCACTACTGCCTGTTTGAAAGAGACTGAGGAACAATTTAAGAAGAAATTTGTGATCAACTGTACGATACATAAAAATAACAATAATATTAATAACAACAACAATAATAACAACAACAACAATAGTGGTGATGATGATAATAATGATAAATGGGTAAACTGATTGTGCCTTGAGACTGTAGGAAGGGCCCTAGTTTCTGGTCATGCCAGTTTGAGTGCTCTTGAGTTCTGTGTTCTGCATCTATCAGTCTTCAGCCAAGACATGAAGTACTAGTTTCTACTTCTACTTCTAGCAGTCCTCTTCATCCAGCAGCATAACCCCATGCTCGGTGTGCCCCACACAGTCTCTACCTCTTCATGCTCACCACCTAGCCCACCTCCCCTCTCTTGATTGGGAGAGAGTTGCTCTCAATTAGAAGGCAAAAAGACCTAAGTACAAAAATGCTCTCTCTGTTAGAGCATCAATGCCAAATGTGGAAACACAAGTCTCCTCTCACCAAAGCTGCAAGTATCATGTGGATCCCAGATGAGGTTGGGGGTATAAGGAGATTAAACCTTGGCCTTTGGGCATGACAAAGCTTTGTACATATAGGTATATTGCACCTTATCAAACAAGAAAGCAGAAGGAAGAAGTATTTGAATTTTTCAGTCCAGGGTCACTTACCACAGTGCTCTCTGACTTTGTGCCTCAGATATTCTAGCAACCTCAAGCAGATGCCTATGGGAAGGAGGTACTTATTTAGGTGAAAACAACCCTGGGAAGTATCACTAAGGTCTTTATGAAAGAGCTTAGTCTGGATATTCAGCTGATGACTTTGCTGTAGTGATGCACACTGAAGTCAATGGGACAGTTTCTGATCTACTGCAACAAGGACATGAGATTGTGTCTCAGGGGTTGTAGGCTAATGGAAGTGATGAGGTCAGCTTCCATCTTAAACCATAAAAAAAGAGGATCAAGAGCAGAGGAGCCGTTGTGCTCCCCAGGTGTGACAAGCAAACTCAGTCTCCAGCAGCAGCAGCAGCGTGAGAAAGGCATGTTGGGGAAAGACCAGTCATCATGGAGGAGCCAACTCAGTGGACATTCCAGCCTGAACAGTGCTATCAAAACACGCAAGAAGGGCTGGATGAGGAACAACAGTGAAAACTGCGGAGTTTAACTGCAGGAAGGGGGAAGAGGATGTCTGTGGTTATGGTTTGATAGTCTTGTAACAGCCTGCCACTTTCTCAAATAACATGGAGTGTGCTCAGTCAAGCAGGAGCCACTGAGCACCTGCTTACCCTGTGCCCTGCATCCGAGGCTTGGCGGAGCATAAACATGCAGGTGAAGAGGTTGAGATGATGAAAGACAATAGACCATTACCAGAGACTTAATGGTGTTGTAAAGGAGATAAATGTCTTTGAAGTAGCACCCTTAAAACATGTGACCTTTGGGATGACCTTTCCTTTCAGATTATGGTATGCAGATTGTTTTATACTGGCCAGTGCAAACAAAGCAAGCAGAGCCAGCATCTCAGCCACTGTGCTAGGAAAGACTTGGACATCATATCCATCTAGATAGCCTGTTGTTTACTTCAGCTTACCAAGAGTAAAACTCTGTCACAATTATTGCTTTCAAGACACATCTCTCACACTCCAAATAAAGCAAGTTTATTATTTTTCCCTGAATTCCATTAATTACACCAAATCCTGAAGACAGAGAACCAAACCCAAATCATCTCTCCAGTGAGCACAGGCTTCCTCTATGTTTGAAAAACAGTTATGATTGTGTATCACTTGAGCGTGACTGTCTGATGGAAATAAGCACTACCAAGTATTTTATTCACCACTGAGGGACATGACTGTGATGGTCCTGAGATGGACCTTAAGGGATCACCACTGGAAAAATGTTAGACACACAGTGTATGAGGTTATGATTTAGGTTATGAGAAGAGAAGCAGAGCTTATCCGTTTAATTTTTCCCATCTGGGAGTATGCCAGCATGAATTAGCACTTTTTTCTATGTACCATCACAGCACTGATTTATGCTATTTAGATGACAAGCTTTTCTAGTCATTGGAAGACTTTCTGTTCTGTGTTTGCATGGTGCTTGCTATAACAGTGCTCCAAGCCATGACTGGAGCCAAACACTTAATAAATAAGAGTAAGAAGAAAGCTGCAAATGTTATTGGAAAGGCTGCGTGAGCACAGTCTTTGCTCCTTTATACCACTTTGAGAAGAAACAGAAAAGTGGAGTTTTTCTGAATCCACACACAGGCAGCTATCTCAGGTCTGCAGAGGTGAAGGCGGATACTGCTGATAGAAGAAAGAACAAATACTGGCAAGCAGAGCCCCTTACTCTTTTTAACACCCCTGTAAAACAATTTTGGTTGTCAGCCTTAAAGAAAAAAGTCTGAAAGTCCAAGACAGCCTTGAGGTGTCTGCCCAGGCAGATGGGACACTGCACAAATAAGCAATTGCCAGGACTTAGAGAAGTCACACACAGATGAGGGGACAAGGCTAAGGGAGGGCATGGAACAGGGGCACATGGTAAGCTGGGTGCACTGTGGTACACCTACGGCAGCCACAGACAGCAAGGACCAATGGGTCTTGTAAGTATCAGAAGTGTGGTGGATGAGAACAGGGCTCACAGCCCTGGGCAGCAAAATCTAGTCTGCTGCTATGCTTCTTGCCCTAGTTGCTGTCACATGTCCCACATGCAGCTCCTTGGCTTCTCGGACCCCACTCCTGGAGCTATGTGATGAGGCATGAGCTCCTGCACCTATTTGCAGCCACATGAATGCAAAACTCGAGAACGCGCCCTGTGAGTAAGTGCTGCCTGAGCCAGGGAGCTTCCAGAAATAATACCCTGCATTGCTGTCCCACCTTCATTGCAGGGGCTGAGGACATGTTGCATCCCGCTCCATCCAGCTGGCCTGGGGTCATTGCAGGGCCCCGGGGCAGGGCAGCCCTGCAGGGGAGACCAGGGGCGTCTCTGTGTCTTTGCTGGCTTTTATGCAGCCCTGATTTTGTGGTGGTCCAGTAGGCTGCAGAAGACACTCAGCACCAGGGCAATTCTGGTTATTCCCTTTGGAAGAGCTCCTGTGTTTTCAGTTGTGTCAAGCAAAGGCAAGGTGATGGGTAGGATGCTCACCTGGGTCTGACCTCAGAACCTTCTGAAGGAGACAGAAAAGCAACTAACTGTTTAACTGTTCAGTGGACTTTAGTGTTACATTCAACCTTGATATAAGCAAAGGAAATCTATCAGCTTTCTAAGAAACAAATGAGGGTGCTATACAGATTCGTATGACCCAAGGACTTGATCCATAATTACTATGTGATTGCCATGGGTTTTTCCTAAGCTAGATTTTGTTTTCTCAAGCCTTCCCATTTAAAGGTGTCAGAAATGGTCAGAGGTTAGGAGTGCTTGGAAGATGGTACCACATCTGCTTCCTTATATTTACAGTGTTCCTTAAACTGTTGCTTTGGGAAAAACTTTTGCCCCATCCCTGGCAGTGTTCAAGGCTAGGCTGGATGGGGCTTTGAGCAACCTGGTCTGGAGGAAGATATCCCTGCCCATGGCAGGGGGGGTTGGGACTGGATAAATTTTAAAGTCCCTTCAAACCCAACCCAGTCTGTGATTCTATGATTCTATGATATTGAGTTAGACAGAGCTTTCCCTTAATTAGCTTGGCTACTCTTGGGTTTGTATAATACATCCTGAGTCTGAATGCCATGGATTTTAAATGGGTTTGGGTGGGATTTTGTTTTGTTTTGTGCTTTAACTAGCTTCAAGTTTCAGTATGCAGCAAAGCCAGTAATATTTGCACGTAATGCAAAAAATTTACCATCAGGCAGAGCTTGTTGCTGCTTTTAACTTTCCCTACTGACGGAAAGCTTGCTCTCTGTGCCATAACTAGAATCAGAGGGGGCCTGAGGATGGTGGTGAGTGGGGGTGAAGGCACCTGGGCTGGGGGATTTATTCCTCCAGAACCCAAACAGAGCTCAGCACTGGCATGTTTTTGACTCTTGCCACAAGCATTTGCTCTCCACAGCGCTTTCTTAATTTGGCTAGATGGTATTTATTCCCTCCTTGGGAGAGTCGGCTGAGACTCCAGGCAGTTTGATTTATGCCAGTTGTTCAATTTGTGACAACTGCTGTCAACAGTTGTTCATTTTAATTACTGTTCTTGGGCCCAGATGTCTCAAAGATGAGCTCAGTGCCACATAAATACAATAAATACAGATTATATTAGACTCAGCTTCCTTTCTAGGGGAGGACTGTGGGAGCAACCAAGTGCTTCTTCCAAACATATCTCACCTACCTGCCCATCTTCAGCTCACCACTTGAGGTAGAGTGGGAGTTGGACTACCTATCCTTCCTTTTTGCTGGTGAGCAGCTCATCATCCCTGCTTACACACCAAAATACTGTCTTATTTAGTCTTATCTTGCTCATGGCACAGGTACGCACCACTTTGCACAGACCACTCCATGGCACAAATGGGAGACAAGTCAAGGATGTCAGAGATCTCTGCCTACCTCTGTTCTCCCGGGTACTACTAGAGATTATTGTACCAAAAGGGGAAAATCTAAACTTACAGTCCTAAAAACTTCCTTGCAGAACCACCTTCTCAAAGCTTTCATTCCCTAACTGAATATACAACTTGCTATATGAAGAACACCATCAGTCCCCAGACCCCAGCTGGAACAATATCAGATGGGCTTAGAGAAGAGGACTTAAGGTGATTATTAGTCCCAGAGACTAATAATAGTCCCCTGTCACCTGTACTGGACACCACATCACTCCTATGGCAAATTTAGCACTTTTGGGGGAAAGGTCACAGGGATGGGGACTTTGGAAAAATTCGGGTGGGATGAATACAACCCCACATCCCACCCCAGCTGTGAAAAGTCTCACCCCCCTTTGCTTCTTCCAGGGTGGTGGATGTTATTCACTAAAATTGGTATAAAAAATTATCAAATGTCGCAACTGGGATCCCAGTGCCTGGACACAATTAATAAGCAATATAGGTAATTTAATGTCTTTATTCTCATTATCAGCTCAAAGTAGGAATCCTATAAAGAGCCATGTAGGCAACATTAAAACATTAAGCCATGTAGGCAACATTAAAACCTCAGGAAATTATGGACAAGATTGTTTACCTTGTGGAACATGTTGTGTGTTAATGGAGGGTCCTGTTTTTAACTTGGCGCTTTCTGAATTCTCTGCCATTGACTCACACTAATGAATTTTCCAGTGCAATTGCAGAAAGTACTTCAGACACTCCTGCCTCCAGCTCTTCCCTCCTGTCTCCCCTCGCACGAGGAAACACACTCTGTCCTCAGCCTGGCCACCAGCCAGGCCAGGGTCAGGTCCGGGCAGCCATGGCCAGACTCCTGTCCGGTCTTTCGTGCGCGCAAAAGCTGCCACGTGGCTGTTGCAGTACAGGACAAACGGAAACACGAGCGAGGCCATGAACATCTGAAGAAATCTGGTTGCATTGGGAGCCTGAGCCCATATTGAATCCAGGCGCTTTTTGGCAGGGCTGCTGACGATTCCCAGCGTAGGTGGCTGGGGCTGGGTTCAGAGAGGGCATGCTGCTCCCCAGGGGTGATAACCACCCTGCACCCCTTCCCTGAGCCCTTCAGCCTCATGCACCATCAGCGTGCACATTCAGTGGATCAAGCCTGGAATGTGACACCCTGGGGCCAGCTGGAGGTGGGAGGACAGGGCCGGGAGCGCGTTATGACGCTTGTAATCGCGCTGGACACATACGGTTATATTTAAGTGCTGGATGTCTGCTGGCTTAGGAGGCTGAGGCAAGACTGGACTTGATTAGACATAATGACAAAAATGGACCAACTGTTGCTGAGAAAGCCTCTGCAGCAAAGTATTAGCTCTTTGTTATTGAGATATTACTGTCTGAGGCTTCACTGCTTTCAACTCCCCATCGTTATCTTTACAGACTTCCACTGCACTTTAAATAGGTTCCCAAGTTCAGCTTTTTGCCCTCGGCCATAAATCTAACATACTAAATATTTTCATCTGCTATAGAACCCACCACACTGTGGAACTTGTCACTTTATGGAAACCAAATACAGCTTAAAAACAGGACACAATTCTGAAAATATTCTTTTTAAAGTATAACTCTTCTCACCCTAAAATTATCAAAAATCAGCATTTTGGTTTTCCACTTTCTGAGTTAATGTATAAGTTTTGTATCTTTGATTATACAATGGGTGCTGACTGTAGCCCTCCATATCTAACCCTAATGGATAAAAACCTGATACATTCTTAAATCAATATTCAAATATACTTTTGATTTACTTACTTGTCATTCAAAAACAATTAACATAATTATTTTTCGGCTTCATTTAATATAATGTTTTTGCATATGACTACCTTTATTTGCCTGTGTTCATATGCAAATAATACATTAATTTATTTTCTGTTGTGATTAAATCCACTTTTATATTATCTGTAATATGCTGGAGTTATTTCTATTTGCTGAAACGGACCAGGAAAAAATGGATTTCCATGCAAACTTTAATACAAAACTAAATAATCTTGTGTTATACAAATCACTATAATGTATAATTTAGTTCTTTGATCAAATTAATGCAGCTTTTACTTAATTTAGAGTGACCCTGAGAGTCTCGCCTTTACTGGAGACTGTAGTAGCTTTTAATCTTTACGCACTAGCTAAAAACCTGCTGAAGACTCTGTACCTCCACAGCCAAGCTTCCTTAGATTTATGGAGGCAGAGGTAGAACAGGCAAGAAGGAACATGCCTGTATCTAATGGCTAGGGGACTACACTGAGGGATTTTACATGAAACAGTAGCTGGACAAAAACCAGTGATAGAAACATAGAATCACAGAATAACTTAGCTTTGAAGATACCTCTGGAGGTCATCTAGTCCAACCCCCGCTCAAAGCAGGGCAAACTTCAAAGTGAAATCCAACCTCAAGTTAGATGAGGTAGCACAGGGTCATAACCATCTGAGGTATGAGTATCTCCACAGACTGAGATGCTCTTGGGTGTAGACACCAGGGCAGCCCCTGCCCAGCTGAGTACCCTACAAAAGTCATGCTCTCTGCGCAGTTTCATTTCAGCCCTGTGAATCCTGGCTGTGCAAAATTGCAGTTTCTACAGGGACCTACAGGCCAGAGAGAGATGAGGGTACTTGCTTGAAATGTGGGAATGTGGTTTAAAATCCCCTCAGGCAGAGGAAGCCTCAAACCCTTCCTTGAATGGTGGTCCATCTGCTGTGGCCAGAAATGCCGCCGACCACAGGCTTTCTTGTATTATTGATTCAAGTCCTGTATCTGTTGCTAAAAGCATATGGATGCTGCTTCATCCCCTTCCAGCAGCTGTACCCATTCAGGGGAGCACCCCAGCCCTGTCCCAATCCCTGTGTGGGGGCCTGGCAGGCCAGTGCTGCTTCTCCCTACAGACACTGCTTTGCTGCTTAGTTTCTGCAGCAAGCTTGGTCTTATGCAGGCAAGGCAAAAGGCACCCACTCAGATGGGACTCCTCTCCTCTGAGTCAAAAGGGTATTCCTCCTCCTGGTTTTAATCACTGAGAAGAGAGCTCAGCCAGCAGTGGGGATGTTTTGGGACAAAAGGGCTTTATCTGATGTGTTTGGGGTTGGATTGCCCTGCTCGCATCGCATTCTGGAGGGAGCGCTACCCTTCAAGCAGAGCAGGCACTAGGGTCCTGTCATGGCCCTGGGGCAGCTCTGGGAGGCAACGAGTGGTGTGAGCCCGGGGAGATCAGGTACCTCCTTACAACCTTGTCACCATCTGCTTGGAGCAGCCCCCCTCAGGGGGTAAGACCAGCCAGCAGCTTCCACTGCTGCTCCAGCAGTGAAGTCGGAGCAGCACAGCCAGATCCTCAGCCTGGTGGATTTACACAGCAGCAGGGGTTTAATTAGAGGAGATGAAGCCAGAGTGAGTTTGGTCATCTCAGCCATACTTCTAATAAGCAACACATACTGGATCCCAAATTCAAGGGGCCTCTTACATTTACACAGGATTGATCTTGCTCTGAGCTCTGCTCCCATTATTGCTATACAGTTTGTCTTTCAGCATCTGGTGAGCCCAAATTGTCCCCATCACACTTGCTGCTAAGCCTAGAACAGCCTTAGGGCCACTGAACAGCCTCATAAGATGGCCAAGGAGCCTCCATCCCTCTAGTTGTGGCTATAAGCGGAAGGTGCTGAACCTTGCACCAGGCACATGCAAAAGATCATTATCCTTTGAAATGTTATTACACTGTAAAACACTGTTAACTGCAAGCTCTTAGAAAGGCTAGCACATTATATCATCTTTACTGTTACATGTTGCTTTGGTTTTTTGCAATTTACAGCTTGGTTTAGAGAATGAGTCTTTAAAAATAATAATCACAGGAATAACTTTTGAATAGCCCATGAGATGTATCTGTTGCAATGGCACTCTTAAATGCCTGTTCGTATCTTTCACTTATCACTCAGGATCTCAGGGTCACACTTTGCAGAATGAGCAGAAAGGAAAATACTAATAATGCACAGGCTTGGACATCACATAATCCTGTGCCTTACCCATCTCCCTGATGCTGGTGGAAGCATTTGCTGGACTGACCTTCCCTCTACAGACCCAATGGCAGCCAAGGCTGGAGCACCAACACAAGTCTTTTTTCTCCTACATTTTACCCACATTTTTCACAGGAGTGGTGGAACCACAACTGCCCCCACAATGTGTTATACATGCTCAACTGTTATGGATCTTCCCACCCTCATAGCTCCAGCCTTCAAGATGCAAAAGTCAGGTCATGGCTTGGTCAACCTGACACCTTCCCCTGCAGCTCAGGTTTTGACCTGAGGCATTTAGTCAGTGCTTGAGCACAGAGCTCCTCAAAGGCACATCTGGGGCCAGGCCCATGTCCTCCTCGTGTGCAGTCACACACTTTGGTTATCAGTACTACTGTGATTGTGGCAGAGAACAAGACTTCAGGTAAGGAGAAACAAAGTTGGTGTTTCCCACAGCTGCTCCCAAGGTCAGCAAGCATGACTGAACATGCAGTATGCTCCCTCCAGGGAGAGGGTCGCAGGAGGTGTTTTACAAGTATTACATACCTAATACTTGTAAATACACATAAACCATACTATATATTATAATATATGATAATTTGATATGTTATTCATATGTAAACATGCATTTATATGAATATATGCTTGTATGCATATAAAGTATAATTGTTAAATGGCTAACACTGTGTAGGTATATAATATCATACATATTATTGTGGAGGTGACAGGGACTGAGCCAGGTCTCTCTGAACCTGGCCCATGATCTTCTTATCATATCTCAACCCAGCTGAACTCAGCTCAAGCTGTGATCCTGCTGTTAGGAGTTGATCTACAGGTTTCACTGTGTAAAGAAAGCACAGCCTTGGCAGAAAAAACCTCTCCTTAGGCATCAAGGAAGCCCTAGTGTGGAAGTATTGGAACTCCCATAGGAAAGAAATCAGTGAAACAGATTGAGGGGTCTTTTTGTGTATAACTTGTTTTATTTATGCTCTAGTTTCAACCAGTGGCAGCTGAAATGGCATTGAGGTGGTTCCCATCTTGGGAGTCATGGCCATGTGTGAAGCAGTGCTCAGTTCTGGGAAGGCTTGGCTCTGTGGTCTGCATTGGATTAGTTAGGGACAAAGGAGAGAGCAAACCACCCCAGTGCCCTTATCGCATAGAGAAACCCCACAATGACCCTTCAGAATGTGTGCAATGGTCACACGTGCACACAAATAGTGTGCACAATAGCACCATCTGGTGACTTTGGCCATCAGATTGTATTTCCATGGCACCATATTACTCAGGGGACAACTTCCTCTCCAGCACCTGGGCTGTTGTTCTCTGTACTCTTTTCAGCCACAAAATCAGTGGCTCCTGTTCCTCTGCAGAATAAAAAACAGTAGACATAACAGAGTCTTTCAAAACCACTCCTGCCAAACTCCACATTGTTGCTGGTGTGGCCCTGTCTTTTACCATACCTATGTTTCAGCAAACTTGGGGTTACACTCCTTTTCTCAGGTATTTATTAGGTATTTGGCTCATAAGGCACTCCTTACCAAAAGCTAGGAAACCTCTCACAGCCCAGCTATTAAATGAAGCATTTTTCTGGCTTTCTTGGAGGTTTGTTTCCTATTCCTTGGAGATAATTTGTCTCTGCAAGAACACACATTTCTTCAGGTCAATGATCACACCCTGCTTATGCTCCACTGCTTCTTCCACTGCCAGTAACACAGTGTGTCCAAAGAAAATCTCCCACTCCAAAACAGGCGTTGTGGGAAGTCAGCCACATTGCCACCCTTCTTGGCTGCCACATGTGAATGGTTTGAAACAAGACCAGAGAAGGCAGAAACACAGACCAGCATTATCATGAAGCACAGGTGCCCAAAGCATGCCTTGTTTCCTCTGCCTCACCTTTCTTTTCCTTGTTGCATGAGGAAACAAGTGGTGACAATAAAGCAGTTTTTCATACTTCTGAGAGGACCAGGCTCTTGGTTGGTTTGAGGCAGTGCTGAGGTAAATCATAAACATATGAGCCCAGAAAACCTCCCTTGCTCCATGCATTTCACTGTAACCAAAGAAGAAGAGATTGTATCTATGGATTCCTCTTCTCTTCCAGCTCAGAGAGATGCTTGCTCACAGCTCTCCACAGGATACCTGGCTCTCCTCAGCTCCCTGTCAATGCCTGCACATCACACCACAGCCACACTGGTAATGGAGATGCTCCATGTACTCCTCCCACCGTGCACTGCAAACATCTCCTGATGTTTTGTCCTGAAACAGCATGTGGCCACAGAGCTACTGGAGTTTATGTCAAAATGCGCTTTTTCCCAAGCAGTTCAAAGGCAGGACAGCTCCAGACTTCATGCAATCTTGTGGGCTTGGCCAGCTGTCTCTGTGCAGTTGGTCTGTGCCATAGCAGCAAATTCATGGGCACTTCCACCATGTATTCACTCTGGACAGACCTTGCAAACTTGTTTTACAAGGATGTCAAGCATCACAAAGTCATCATCATGATTAAATATATTACTGAGTACTTGCTAGGCTATTCTGAAACACCATCAGGCACAACTGAAATTGCTCTGGTTCCTTTATAGATGAATGAAGCACATTTTGAGATCTGTCTTCTCTGCTGTTTTAACCATTTCCTTAGTTTGATTCCTAGAACAGAAGAATTGCAAGGAATCACATAATAATTAACACCCAGGTGCCAAGTTTCCCATCTGATTATACATGTGAGATGCAGTCGAAGAGCAGGGGCATTCTTCATGACCAGTTTGTTGTCTCTGTGTTTTTGGGATCCCCTGAAGACCTAACTTGCTGCAGTCACAGTGCAGATCAGTGCCACTGAGTCAGGGCTACTCTGGCCTTTTGCTGGGAGAAATCCTCAGTTGGAAATGTGTGGCTTCTTCCCATAGCGGTGATTTTGTCCCATTCTGAACCACCCCTGGACAAGCAGGGTAAGTCTGTTCCAGCAAACCAAACAGTGGCAGAGCTCCAGCATGGGCACATGGTGCTCTGAATTGATTGTCAGCACAAGGCCAGCTGGGGCCTCCACCCTGTCCCAGCCTGGCAACCTTTCCACGCTGTGACTGTGCTGTGAACAAAGGTAGAATTCACACAGTTTTATGTGAAAAGGGTGTTTTTAAACTATGGTGATTTGCACTTATTGAGCTTTAATTTTGAAACAGTAAGATCTTCACTGGACTTCTTATGGGTAAGAAATATGGACTGCTGAGAGGGCCAAGAAGGAAAACCTGGCTGTGAAATACTATCTTAATATTATCTTTCTACACCTGGAGGACCTCTACAAGCAGACTGCCAATCCCACTCTTACTGTCTGAGTCCTCCATGGCAGGAAGGGAGGGATCTGCCACCCCTTCCAGCCCACACTGAAGCTCGAGTCCAAGGGCCTCACTAGAAGAGGTCAGTGACCACATAGATGCCTCTGGTAGCAATGGATGAACTACCAGATGGCAAATTTCACTGCATGCTGTCATTACCATTGTGCTGGTGCTATGGAAATCAAGACACAGCATGTACCTGCTAGAGCCACCAGTCACTAGCACTGGAGTTAGTAGAACATTGGTCTAAGGAAGCTAATTCATGACATGATTCAAATAAGAGCTAAACAATCCCTTAGATCTTCTTTGTCCATATAACAACTGTAAAAGGGTGTTTTTTTCTGTGTATTGTCAGCCCTATTTTGGTCTGCCAGCTTTGCTAGGACTTTGCAGCAGTGAGGGGGATGACAGAGGGGTGATACTAATGCCGTTGCCAGGCTAAAGCCCATCCCTGTGCCCACCAGGACTCACTTTGACCATTTCCCAGTTTCCAGCAGACCACTGTCCTCCTTTCCATGTTCCCTTCTCCATGCTGCTTCCTTTATTTAGGCCCTGCTTCTCTGTTCTGTTCTCGGGCAACAAACAAAATCAACGGCTGAACATGAACGAGCTGGTGAACCTGGGTCTCACAGAGATGCTGTGATCCTGTCTTGGAGGAAATACAATTTTTGGAGGGTTTTTTTTTTTTAATGTATTTCATGTCATGGCTGTTTCAGAGGAAAGGTTACAGAGAAGAGTCCATATTTGGCTGTGTGCTCTCTGACCTGTGAGTCTGAGAGAAGGACAATGAACATGTGGCCAAGTGGTTCAACATGACATTTGCAACTCTAGAAATACATTCACCTTCATACATTGCTTTGACCTATTCCAAGGATTTTGAAAGCCAAGGATTGTCTCCCCCCATCCCTGCATGCCAGGAGAGCTGTGGCTCAGCTGAAAGCCCAGATGGCACCTCAGCAATCAAATGCAATCTTGTCTTTACACTTTGCTTTTAAACAAATGAATAAGCACAATCTTGTTTCACAACGGGAAGCAGCTTCCAGCTCATTTGCTCTTGCTTGCCGTATTGATGCGGGTAAAGTGTTTCAGCCTAATTGCATCTTCTCTCTACCATGCCATATGAGACTGCTGTTCTGAGCACAACCAGAGTCCAGGCAGGGCCAAAAAGAACCCTGGTGGGGTTCTCATCTGATTTAAATGCACACCTCCTCTGCAGCCAAAACAGGCAGATACATAGCTCTTGGGATTTGGGCAGGGAGGACATGCTGTGGGTGCTGGGGTAGTGCCATGCAGTGGGCTGGGCTTTGAGGGCAGCCCAATATGTCTGTGGCCTGGGCTGGAGCAAGGGGCTGCGCGCTGCTCTTCAGGTTTGGCTCTGGGTGTGCTCCTGCTGATACCTCATGGCTGCATTTTTGGCATGTTCTAAGAGCTCTGCATAGCTCTGCTTCTTCCTTTTCTTTTCTTTTCTTTTCTTTTCTTTTCTTTTCTTTTCTTTTCTTTTCTTTTCTTTTCTTTTCTTTTCTTTCCTTTCCTTTCCTTTCCTTTCCTTTTCTCCTTTCCTTTCCTTTCCTTTCCTTTCCTTTCCTTTCTTCTCCTCTCCTCTCCTCTCCTTCTCATTTGGAGGGTTCAGAGGTCAATTTTTTTCCTTCCCTTCCCTTCTCTTCTCTTCCATTCCCTTCCCTTTTTTGTCTTTTTCATGTATCTAAATATAGGAAGAAAATATTTTTTTCTTTCAAAAGAAGCTGAAAACTGAAGCAGAGAAATTATGGAAAGGAGAAAGTCCAAAGTAAAAATCAAGGCAATAATGTAGACTTGATTGAGTGAGAAACCATGGCCACGTAAAGGATTTTATACCCAAGTTACACCAGTTTCAGACCTGAGTTACCTCTTCAAGAGCAGAGATTTGTCTCAGGGAAGGGGGAAGCGTGGTTTCCTGAGGCAGGAGGAGGCTGTGGCTGTATGGCTGGGGCGATTCCCCAGTGGCAGCGGTTGCAGCAGAGGCAGAGTCACCCCTCCTGGCACTGGATGTCCCCAAAGCCCAGCTTGTGCCCCCCAGCAGCTCCTCGGGAGACCAGTGAGAGAAGAGGCGCCTTTTCCAGCAGCAGAAATACCAGACTCACCCACCCAGGAGAGGCAAAGGGGCAGAGGAGAAAGTCTTGTCCATGAGGAGGTAGAGGACATTTTTCCTTACACTTCTGCTCCTGCAGGCATACCTAGTGAAAAAAACTGTGTTACACCAAGCACTCACCTTTTCTGGAATAACAACAGAAAAAGCGAATTCCTGGAGTTTGCTTGTAAAACAACGTGCGCTTTTTTACACTGCACTTTTTTGACAAGTCAGCTTTTATCTGCTGAATAGCCTCTGGCCCCCTTACCCCGTGTGCCATACATACTTTCTGAATCCCAGACAGCTCACAGATATCTGTACAAAGATGAAGGTAAAATAGTCATTACCTACATGGCTAGGGGGCATCTGATGTAAAGTGCATTCCCTGAGTTTTGGCTTATGGTTTGTAAAGAAGTGCAGAACACTTTCATCTCCCCTTTCAGCCCATCTGTGGCTTCATCTGACAGGACAAAATGTGGCACAACAAAGCCAGACAATAAACTATTGTACAGTGGAACAGGAAGCAACAGGTAATGTTTAGAGGAATTAAATTGTTCTTGGATCTGATACGGACAATCAGTTTAGGTGGGGAGTATCCAGTGCAAATTTATCCAACATTTTTAAAAGACTGGGAGCACTCAAGAAGCAGATAATTTAAAGTGCAGTATAAATGAACCATTCATGAACTCTGAGACTTCCTTGCTTGCATACAAAGCGCATGAGAGCAGACCTTGTTGCCTGTCATCCTGGACTTTTTTCTATTAGCAGTTGTGAGCCATTCTTGTGCAGTATGTCTGATACTGGGGAGAGAGCTTTTTGCCTCTTGCAGAGGAACAGAGAACATATTAACATGAAATTCCTGGAAATACAGAAAAGTACTGGATATCATTCCATCTTCAAATATCTGAATTTTATCCAAATGATAACGTGAAACCTTCACATGATATTCATCTATTAAAAACTGAAGCACTGGAAGTCAGGCTCATGTACTGCTATTTAAAACAGCTGCTCCAGCAGTGCTTATTTAATTAATCTAAGCTTTGTGACATCCTAGATGCCTGTGGACTGGTTCTCATCCAAAGCCATGCAACTTTTCAAGAGTGGCCACAGTAGTGATCCAAACAAATATGGGCCAGAGCTCCCATCACCTGTTCTAAGCAAAAAATGTTGGGATAACAGTGGTGTCAGTCAGTGCAGCTCTCTGCTCTCAGGGTGTATGTTTATTTAGGAAATACCCAGGTCTGCTGCCCTCTCTGCGGGTCTGCTTGGTAGGACCCCTCCTCTGCAAGGCTGTGCTGGGCACTGTCACCGGCCAGCCAGAGGGGAAGCAGCATTGATGCATCCTTTCCAAGAGGGCAGAGGAGAAGAAGGAAAGCAGGCTCCCCCGTTATCTGGTAGAAGCAATCAAGCACTTTCTACAGCTGTCAGGACAACCCAGGGAGATCTACCAGACAGCATCAGCTCACCCCTGTTTTCTATCCCAAAGCCAAACAGTTGACAAGTCAAAACCTTGCTTCCAATGCCTGCATCAGCCTGGGTCTCCACGGCGGCTGACAGTACAAGGTGCTGAGCTGAAGCCTAGAAACCTTTTTGCCCTGAGAGCAAAATTCATTCGAAAGTATAATTTGCAACCAGTGGGACACAAAATGAGCCATTGTTTCATTGTCCCTGTTTTCCGTGTCACTCTGTGGTGTTTCCATTTCATGTATGTATATTTTCGGGGGGGGGGGGGGGGGGGAACATGGGGGCGCAGCACT
>NDXB01018480.1:136611-162830 GCA_002631895.1 Agapornis roseicollis
TTTTTTTTTTTTTTTTTTTTTTTTTTTTTTGTTTCCTTCTCTCACTGTTTTTATTTTGGAGTCCAAAGCCAGAAAGCAGGAGAATCAGTGCAAATACACCCCTGAAATATTTCAGGAAAAGGAAATAAGCAACTTCTGGATGAAAACCTCAGCCCTCCCCAGCCCTTCCCACTCAGATCCCACATATACATCCAGCATGGCAGCAGCAGCATCCTCCACACCCCACCATCAGCACCTGCATCATTTGGGAGGGGAGACAGGCTGCCCAAGGGAGAGCAGCACAAAGGGGTTGTAGATGATCATTGCAAGTGCTGTCCTAATCACAGGCTTCCTGCCATAAGAAATCATAGTGATTGGGAAATGGTAGCTTTCTGGGACAAACCATTGCAAAGCAGTTCTTTAGAACCTACACCAGTAGGTCTGAGTCATTCTGGCTGGCCACTTGAAAGCCACTTCAAACTGCCCTTTTTTTCCACATACTCAGCCATGCATGTGGGAATTTGCATTTGATCTCATCTGCAAAAACACGTAAGGAAGATTTTTGCTTCAGCAAGTGTTCTAGACTATCTCTCTCCTTAGAGATACTCTTTATTTATATCACTGGAGCTAGGCAAGCTGTTTCCTCAGGGCTCTCAGTTACGAGTAAGTTAAGAAAGTGCTGAAAAACATGTTATCACAGTAAAATCCAGGTGTGATTTTACTATATGACCACTGTGATCTCCAGCATCCTTCTCAGAGCCATAATGCACCCACTGTGGAGTCCTCACTTCTTCTGCTTACAAGTTTCAAACCAGTTACAAGTTTCATTCGGTTACAAGTTGCTTAGGCTCCTTCCTTTTAGTGGAAAATCTGCTGAGGGGTATAACAATCAGGTTACCAAGAACCTCAGCAAAGCTTTTGCAGACTAAAAATATGAACCTGGGTGATTTACCAAAACAGGGGAGGGGTGTGGGGTGGGAATAATGCTCTGTAGATGGTTCCTTCCACAATTTCCTATCTAAGGCTTGTCCCTTTGTCTTTTTGGAAGACTTCCAGGCACTGTGTTCGATTTTTTTGTAGAGCCTCCAGCTCATGTTTTATGCCCTCTTTTAATTCCTTCTCTGACACCTCCATCTGCTTCAAGTCTTAATTCCAACTTCAAAGTTCATAGGTTTTGTTGTAGACCTTGTCTGTAATTTCTTCAAGTCTTTTTCTAACTCAAATCAAACCATTTTAATATCTCCATCTTTTTTTTTCTTCTCAGTTCATTGAGACGATCAGCTGACAATCCCTTTGCCAGGATTGCTTTTCTGCCTGATTCCATAGTTCTCCCCAGCCCAAGCAGCACTGGGAGTTCTTCTGCTTGCTTGTGTTAAGAAAAGTAGCTGGCAGAATCAGGGATTTCACTGTTGTGATCACACTCCATAAAAAGAAAACTTGTTCTACAAATACATTTGGACTCAAAGTAGCAAGGTATGATTTCTTATCTATTTCTGTCCCCCATGCCCAGGCAGTACTCCACTCCAGCCTCTCTCGGGATCACATTACAAATGCTTCCCTCTGGCTGTCTTTAGCTCAACCCTGCCCTTTTTGCCTACTTTTCTGGTGATCTGGCTTCATTTTTATGTCATAGTTCTACCACAGGTAACATCTGGTCACTGGTTACCTGCTCCCAGTGAAACCTCTCTGCCTTCACAGCTTCCCTCCCACCTGCCCTGCTTGCTGTCCACTGTTTAATCAATGGGTTAGTTTGTTTCGCTTGTTCCATACCTACAAGCTTCACCATTTCTTAGAAGTAATGTATAGAACGATTCACATTGGTCTGGGTCATGAGTAAGCCTATGAAGTGTCCATGGGTGAGCATACCCTTGCCATCAAATAGCTGCTACCCAACACACCCTCTGTCCTCATCAAAAAGGGAGAAATGGGAGGTATACTCTTACCCAAAGGTAGCAGGGGTCTCATTGCCTTTTCTCAGATGTCCTGGCAGAGTTTCTGCCCCTACTTCTTTTCTGAAGTTTTCAGGTCTCTGAAATGGAAATAAACTGTGTCCAGAAGTAACTGAGATGAGGGATGGAGATACCACAGAGAGGAGGTGTGAGGATGAATTCACGAATCACTGTTTGTGATGTCCATGCCAGATTTCAAGGAAATCTTGTCTCCTGTCATTTGTAGTCCCAGGCTGTGTTTGGACAGTCTGAGTCCAGCCTGTTATGGGGCACAGCTGGTGGGCAGTGTAAAGGGGAGGACACTCACTTCTCAGGGGCAGACTGTCAGGCAATAGGATAACATGGGCACCTTCCATGACAAACCACTTCTTCTGGGCCACCCTGTGCCCACCACCCTCAAGGGTCAGCTAAGTCTCCTCCCACTGACCTGCAGCAGAATTTGGGCTTGCCTGGGTCTTGCTAGCCCTAAGCAAACTCTACCCCTTACCTTGGGCAACAGCACCAGGTCCCAGCTCTTCCCCAAGGCTACGTGCATGCAATTCTGGAGTCTCAAATCAGCCACTGTCCTCCTGATCCTCCTACTACCTTCCACCAAGGTGGGACCCCAAATCCATGTCCTACCTTTGCCCCCTTCATTACTCCTAGGTAGAAGCACATCTTCTCACACCATCCTCACTCCTCACCTTCTGACTACTATACCTCTTGCTTTAGCTTCTGAACTCAACCCATCCTTCTCCTCCACCTGGCACATAAATACCTGCAAAGGCTGAGGTAGCAGCACCAGCTCTAGACTCTGTTAAGGCATCAGCTTTCACTGGAGATAAAGGGCACCTGCCCCACAGCATCTGCAATAGCCTGTATCAGAGCCAACAGCATCCATTGCCCCTAGATTTAGATATACTGCCTTGAAGTGCTCTGGGATCAACTGGGGACCAGTTTTGGACCTGCTGCTTCCCAGCAACCTATTTGCAAGTCTTTCAAGGATAAACATATTCCCATAACCAGATGTAAATAGTTGTTACAATATCTGCACTTTTGTTTTACCCAATACCCTTTTCCTACTATCCCAAAAGATTAAAAATTGAATACTACTGTCCTGGGAAACCAGAAGCTGATTGCAGACCAGTTAGAACCCAGTTTTTCTTTTCTTCTGAGCTGTCAGCAGCAAAACATTGAGTTTTGCATGGCTGCAAGAGTACCTGAAAAACAGTATCAGATGCATAAAGATGTTAAACACAGGGGAAGTTTAGATTGGATACAAGGAAGAAGTTCTTTACTGTAAGGGTAGTGAGGCACTGGAATGGGTTGCCCAAGGAAGTTGTGAGTGCTCCATCCCTGATGGTGTTCAGGGCCAGGTTGGAGAGAGCCTTGGGTGGCATGGTTTAGTGTGAGGTGTTGTCCTGGGTTCAGCAATTGCAGTCAGTTTTTCTCCTCCTTAGTAGCTGGTGTTTTGACTTAACCCAGGAACAAGTCTGATAAGGCCGATGTTTTTGGTTGTTGCTAAGCAATGTTTGCCCTGNGGTGTTGTCCTCAGCAATTGCAGTCAGTTTTTCTCCTCCTTAGTAGCTGGTGTTTTGACTTAACCCAGGAACAAGTCTGATAAGGCCGATGTTTTTGGTTGTTGCTAAGCAATGTTTGCCCTGACCAAGGACTTTGTGAGCCTCATGCTCTGCTGGGGAGGAGAGGAGGCAGGGAGGAAGGAGGGACAGGACCCAAACTGACCAAAGAGGTATATTCCATACCATAGCATGTCATGCCCAGGATGTAACTGGGAGTTATCCAGAAGGGCGAGTTCTCTTGGGGTGATTGGAAGAGGTGGTCGGCCAGCACTCGGTTGGGTTGGGGTGTTGTGAGTTTTCTGTCGGTGGTTGGTGAGATGCTGTATACTTTTCCCTTGTTATTTCCTTTATCGTTATTATTATTGGTGGTAGCAGTAGTGATTTGTGTTATACCTTAGTTACTAAACTGTTCTTATCTCAACTTGTGGGAGTTGCATTCTTTTGATTCCCCTCTCCATCCCTCTGGAAGCAGGGGAGAGCAAGAAAGGGGGGTTGAGTGAGTGAAGGAGAAGTGTGGCTGGGTTTAAACCACGACAGGTATCCCTGTCCATGGCAGGAGGGTTGGAACTAGGTGATCTTAAGGTCCTTTCCAACCCTAACTATTCTATGATTCTATGATTCTTCCACCCACATAGGCACACACATACATACCCAGAGCAGAGACCAGGTGGAACAATAAAAAGCTCTGTAGAAATATTTATTTTTCAATAGAAGCTATAGCTCAGCTCTGCACTCACTCAACGGGACAGTCGCCTGTGCTGCCTCTCTGCAGGGGCCTGTGAAACATTGCCTGTAGCGGCCAAGCAGGCTGATAAAACCCTGGCGGCTCCTGCAGGGTTGGAAGGACACAGCACAGTGCTTCTCACAGCTAGCCAGCACCACTGCTCCGTATTGACATTGGCAGGGCTGCTCGGGTCTGTCAGAAGGAAACTGGTGACATCATTCAAGCCTTCATCCTTCCACGGTGACCCACATCAAAGGCAATTTAATCACTGCCCAGAGGAATGGACATTCTGTAACACACAATGAATCACGTTCTGAAGTCCTTGGAGGTCAGACACAGCTCCTGGCAAACCCAGAGGAAGAAGGTGATGTGGATGACAACCCTTTACAGCAGATCCCAGAGAGACTGTAACTTTGATGACGAACTAGCCCCCTCTAAGGTTTAGCCCTCGCATACTGTAATGGTTGGCTAACGCAGAGTTATCAGTAGCTCTGATACACACATCATGGTTATCCCAAGTGTTAACACAGTTCAAGAAGGAAAATCTTATTGTAAATATTCTTGGTAAAAAATTATTAGGACAGTTAAATCAGGTGGAGACACAGGTTGTCTGATTTAGCTGAGCACAGCTTGGTGCCACAATAGTGCTCTATGGTACCTTTCCACTTCTATGAATCCAGGTCTCCTTAGGAAAATCAAAATCTTTCAGACACACATTCCACCAGCAGCTATGACCCCTTGCTCTCCTTCTTTCACCAGTACTTCTGCACCAGAAAAGGATGATGGAGGACAGCTACTTGCCCAGCATAATCACACTGCTAAGACGAGACCCTGAAAGTTATATGCTAAAGCCAGTGCATATCTACACTGTTTATCAGCATCTTGTATCAAGTTCACTTGGCAAGACCAGAAGAGTTGGCCTAGTAGCTTTAAAAGAGGTAAGGAAACCAAGGAGTTTGGCCAGATACAGCCACAAAAGCTCATGACTTTTTCATGGTTTTGTTAATAAAGAACATGTATTTGAAAAGGTTTTCCAGTACTGATGAAATTAAAGGTTGCCTTATCCCTGCTCTAGAAGAACTGTATATTTAATTGTACCTCAAGCCTAGCGTGAAGTTATACACAGCCATTTAAATACTGTTCATTGTTGACCACTTTACACATATCAATTTTTGCTGAAATGTTTACACATTCACATACCTATACAAACAATGTATTATTTATGATCAGATAGCAAAAAACCTATACATTAAAATGCTATGAGACTCCCTTGTCCATCTGGATCCTTAAAGTATTGATCAAAAAACCCTGCAAGATCTCAAAACGATGCACAGAAATATAGTATCCCTAAAGTAAAGTCTTATTACTCACTGCTAGATAGGCCTGTTCAGAAAACCAGGAGTCTACTTTTTGTGGAACATGAAAGTCGCAAATTTCATTTCTCTGTAGAATGAAATCAAAATACAACCTTCCCCATGAAAGTTACCATGAGAAAACAGATTCACAAGACATCTGGTGGCCCCACAGAGTGACCTGGACTCTCTAGTTTGGCCAAGGGACTTGATTCTGCATCTCTGGTATCCCAGGCTCTCTCCAAGGAAAGGTGAAATTCTTTCTGGATGTGAGAAACTTACTCAGCAGCTTCATTTAGGTACTGCTGTGTTTTAGCAGAATGTTCCACAATGGTATTTTTTGATGACTCTGTCATTCTGTGAAGCATTTCACATTAAAAGCCTGGTTCAGCTGGTTCAGCAAATGCTTTTTTCTTGCTAGCTCTTCAGATGGGCTCATTGGAGTCATGCCTTTTCTGTCCATGGGTCCACCTCCACTTTAGCACACCTCTTGGAGAAAAGATCATAAACACAGGAGAGACACAAAGAGAGTTTCTGGATGTCTGAAATAAACTGAATGTGTGTGAGAACCTCTCAGGATCCAAGATGATCTATCTGCCAGTGCAGCTACCCTTTCAAGTCCTGCCTCTCTAAGGCCAAGGAGATACTTCATCACCATGTACTGCCACTGTGGGCCTCCAAGCCTCACCAGCTGAAGGCATTCTGGATTCTCAGCATCTGACAAAATGTTAACTTGCAGGTACTTCAATGTATTGAACGTAGTAAAGAGCAGGACTTTTGTGAACAGCTGCTTGGGGAACAGAGGTGAGTGGAGACCTTTGCTTTTTGGGGGCTTTTTATGAGTATATTGCAGCTGCTGGCAGGTCTCTGTTCACAGTTGACAAAGGAGCAGAGGAAAACAGAGATTGTTGCTTACAGAGGGGAGGAGGTGTGTGTCTGCATCTGCAAAGGACTGGGAATCCAGAGATTATTCACCACAGCTGCAAGCTTCATCACGGGCAACTTCAGCAGGAAGAGTTTTCCTACTTGCCAAAAAGATCATTTCAGAGTGTTTAGTTGTCCCTTGCTGTACTGAGCAAAGCAGAAATGTCATAATTTCTTTGATCGACGGTTCAAAGGAGTACTCAAAATGCTGAGGTTGTTTGCAGACTCATTTTCAGCTGAACCTAAAGAAGGTAAGGGCAGAGCTTGTTCAGAACTGATAGTTACCATGTGGTGATTCACTCTCCTAACAAGCTTCCAGATAGAAAAGTGAGGATTTTCTCTAAAAACCTGCCAAATCACAACTCCTCTAAGTCAAGTGAGAGAGCTGTCATCTCTATAAACCTCTTTGGAAGTCCTTCTATTTGTGAAGAGGTGTTTTTTTTCTGGTGTGAATCTGACCAAATCAGCATTGCAACTGCTCAGCAGACTCACTCAAATTCCTCTGGCCATCTTGAAGGCAAAGCTGTCGGTTTGAGAGGAGCTAGGGACAGATTTCCCCCATTGACATCACTTTCCCGGCTGTGAGAGGAAACCACGATGTCTTTATTGTTCAGGTGTTTAATGCAGTCTGAGCAGTCAGTAATAAAAAATAATGACTCTGTGTATGTATTGCAGACCAAAATCCAGTGATATGCAATTCTGCACAGCCCTCAGGCTCCCTCCATGTGCTGCTGTCAAAGTTGTGCACCTCTGCTGTGCAATTCTTTTTTCTATGAATTATAATTGCCTGTGGCTTTTCCTGAAGATGGTGAGAAGATTTCTCCTATTTACTGCAGGGTTCACCTCTCTAAGGACCTCCACAGACAGTGAACATTGCAAAACAAGAATCCAGGGTTATGCTGCCTCCAGGTACTCCAAATCATACCTACCTGCTGCCTTCACTGAAATACTTTCTCAGAGCTCATGTCTTTAACCACCACTGCTAGTAGAAATCCTTCCAGCCTTTCTTCTTTGCTGTGTGATTTAGACAGCTTTCTTAGAAAGGCGGGTTTGCAAAACAAGGTTCTTCTGAGGGACATGCCCACGCTCCTTGTTAGACCTGGACCCAGTCCTAAGACCTGCAGATAGGACTATCCATACTGAATGACTGGATCTACTGTGAAACTGGTCCCACAGTGTATCTATCATGAACCCTGTTGGCTGTATGCTAGGCAGTGACCAGTACTGTGCCAGGAAGCCCTCTGCAGTCCTGAAAAACAACCTCAGCATCCTTCTGGACATACACTGAATAGGATATATGCCCACTTTTTGACACAGTAAATTGGGTTTAATTACCTCAGCACTGATGTTTAAGGCTATTTGAGATGCCCAGCCAGTCTCACCTGGCCCTGAGCAGCTAGAAAGCAGAGTCTCCTATAAACTCTCTCCCCATCAACCATCAGCGGATGTCTTGGTGTGTCAGGACCTTTCAAATGGCACTAGACACCTGAGGCTGGGAAACTGCACTGAGCTGGTTGGTGCCTTCACTAGGAGATTCCCAAGGGGGGGTTAGATCACACATCTAAACGCTTAAATGGAGACTTGCGGTTTAAGGCTGGGCTACTCATTTTCTAAAAGGGGTTTGGAAGTGATTTTGTTGTCTGACTTAATTTGTAACTACAGAAAGTAGTGAGTGCATTGACTTATGCATGTGAATGTATATTTTGTTCTCTGCATGTGTGTCTGTCAGTGAGTGTATTCATACTGGTCCCAGCACAGATGACACTCAACAAGCATCAAAAGCAGGTGGAGATAGCGCAGGTCTGGCTTGGCTCTAGACCTAGATTTTAATTCTTTGAAAGTCAGGAGGTGTCAGGATCCGGGCTTTTGCAGCAGACAGAGCCCTGCAAACCTCACTTTCACCTGCTCCCTCCTGCTGCCTTCCACTGTGGAGCAGCACACAAAGGCAGGCGAAGATGACTTTGCCAATTGGGCACAACCATTCATGAGGGGAAAATTCCTCTCTGGTCCCTGCAGGGGACTTGGTGCATATGCTGGTGCATGAGGTCTACTTCCCTCAATCTATGCTTACCCAGCTCCAAGTGTAATTAATTGACATAAAATTATCCAGCCATTTTTCAAATCCCAACCCATTGTTTGCATCAGTGACCTCCTGTAGTACCAAATTCCACAGGTTGACTACATACTGTGTGAAGTAATATTTTTATCCATTTACTAGCCATTCATTTCTGGCCATTGGGAAATCTGAAATATGTACGATCATGTGAAAGATTTTGAGCCATTCATAGTTGTGTGTTGTGTGAAACACATTTGCTCCTTTAACCAACTCCCAAGCTCATTTGGCCCTGACTTGAGCACCATGCAAGACAAATCAGCCCAGAAAGCAAGAGGAATAGCAAGAAGCAAGCTGCCAGCTGTTAGATGAGCAAATGGGGAGCTACAGTGATTCCCAGAGCCAAATTCTTATCTTATTTATGCTAGCATAAATCTAAAGCAACTGCATTGAATTATTCTGGATTTATCCTTCTGTAAAAGAGATCAGAACCTGACACTCACTTTGGAAACTTTTTTGCTCTGATTTCCATTCTTCCTAGAAGCAGAATGAGACACCATTGTGCCACAGCTTTTTCAAATATTTCTTTACAGAAAATATCAAATAACCAACAGTTCTCAGGGGAAAAAAAAATCTCCTGCAAAACTTTCAATAATCAAAATAAATCTCACAGTTTTACAAACCCAGAGGTTGCAATGCTAAGAGACAGAGCCAGAATTAGAGTTTTAAGTGTCCTTTGTTTCTTCAGCCCCTACAACTATCTGCTGTGAAGTCCAGTTGTGGGTCTCGGCTGATCCTAGCTGCAGAGCTGGATTTGATCAGTGGGAAGCACAAAGTGAGAGCAGGAACAGCGATGTTGCAGATGAAAGGAGAAGAGTTGCAGGCAGGTTTGAATGTGCACTATAAATTCAAGTGCTCACTTGTTCTTTGCTTTTTTCCCTCTTCTCATTGCCCCCTACAATCACATCCTAAGGCTGCTGCGAGAAAGAGAAGTGAAACACAAATGTTGCAGCAGAAACACAGAGCAGGCTGTACTGCTGAGTTATGTAATTACATGTTGTTACAAACCAGACTGTCCTGAAAAGAGTATTACTGCCTCCCTCACTTCTAGTAAAGCCCCCACCTCCATTTTTCTAACACATACTATTTTATTGCCAATGCGCTTTATGCAAGACATGCCTGACCTGCAAAAGTAGTTCTGAAAAGTTTCTTAAACGATTACCTTGCAAAACATTCTGGGACGTTTAATTAAAATAGAATCACCCTGGTTTAAAACATTGTAATGTTAAATAAACTTGACCTGTAGCACCAAAGCACTCATTTTCCTCCAGCTATGTCATACCCTTGAAATGCACATGTACATATGTAACACCCTGACTTCCCCAGATGAAAGAACCCAGTTAAAAATAACGACACCCCCATCTTTGCTCTTGCCACAGAGACTAATGGAGGAAGAGACTCTAAGAAAGAAGTGACTTGGTCTTAATTACCCATGGAAAATGAGGCTGAATGAGGCAGTTATCTTATGCATACACTCGTGCTGTGAGTCCAGATCCCAGATCTGCAGTTACAGAACTTGCCTGGCTGTCAGCTCCACAGCAGGAAGAGGGAGGGCAGGAGTGGAGCAGGCGAGTCATGCTGACAGCATACCTGTGCAGCAGGGCCATGGGCAGCATGGGTAGAAGAAGTCTCCTTCAAGAGAGACAAGACACCAGGCAAACCAGAAGCATTCACCATTGCACAGCAAACATGCATGTGGCTTCCACCTTGCCTTGTCCCTGACTGGGGCTGCAGAGGTCTCAAGCTGCCTGCCAAGAGCCCTGTTACAGCTATCAAAAAGCTTGCTAGGGCAGAGTCCCTCATTCCTGCCCCCTCTGCAGACCCTGCCAGCCATCCCTGCTTTGGGTGCACTTTTCTGGGGTCAGAATTAAAGACAAGGAAAGCACAGCTCAGAGCAGTTATACAAATCACGTAACTGTGCTGTGAGGACCAATAAAACTATTAGCTGCTGGCATCAAGCCAAGAATCCATTAATGACAGACTGGTATCTCTCCAGGAATGTAAAATGTTCTACTAAATAAACATTAAAAACAGAAATCATTCAACTTCTGTCACTAGGTAAAACCCCATTGTGATTCTATTCCAGGGAGGGATAGCCAGAGGTGAGCAAGAAAATTTTGCTTCACTGATAAAAAAACTACTTAGTACCAGGAGGAGCTGGTGAGATGTGTTTTATAGTGCCTTACAAAGCATGATGAATGAAGCGTGATGCTTTCATGGGATCAACACACTGATGATATGAAGGGAGGCAAAAGCAGTGGTCTGTGCAGGCAGAAGGTTCCATCATGCAGGATGATACTCAGAAATAAGCTCACCCAGTTTTGTACCTATCTCTGGGTATACAATCAGAACTTAGAATGAATGAAAGTAGAAAGTTTGCTAAAGGCCTATTAGGTTGTTTTTCCTTTTTGTCTTTTATGGATCACTGCAGTGTGCTTGCAATGTTACACCTGGAGATCACAAGGAACAAAATATATAAGGCAATGCTTCCTTTCCCCAGCACATGAAATGGCCAATACTGGATGACCCAGGAGTTTTCCCACAGAAGCTGAAGTCTATGGTGGCAATACCGGGTGCAGTCTTAGTGATGGCACAGGGAGACTCAGCTCCAGAAGTCCCACCAGGTGCTTCACATGAGACAGCCTGCAGAGCACAGCTTCTCTTGCCCTGCAGCCTGGGAGACAAGCTGTCTGTTCAACAACTGGTATCCCAACTGCATGTAGCCTCTTCTATCCAGGTCTGTCCAGAGAAGGGACTTATTTGGTGAGTTCAGCACCCCAAACTCTTAGATTCTCATCCCACATGCGAAACTACTCCTGTAGCCTTGATAAAGCTTCTCGGATTTCTGATTCTCATCCTCTGCAGAAGAAACATCTTCTAAATCATCTTTTCACACCAGTAAGGGTCTTGGTCTTCCCATGCAAACCTGGGAATAGAGACTGCACAGAATTGGTCTGAGGTTGAAACAGGTGGATGTGGTCTCACCAACAGGCTGTGTATGAAAGTCACCCATGGCACACTGACATGCAGCCTCCAAAGCCAGCACAAGAGCCTATCTGAGGAGAGTGCTCAAGACACAAGAAGGCAGAAGGAGCTACTCATCCAGGGGGGATTGCAGGCTGCCATGCCCAAAGGCAGCTTGCTGCCTCGAGGGTGAGGGGAACAGCTGCTCTTTGAGCAGAGGTTTGGGAGGCTGTATGCAAGGGAATGGGAGGGAAAGGGCTTAAGGGGGTGAAGCACAAAGACTAGATATAGTCCTGTGGCTATTGAGGTGGGAACATCCAGAGCTTCAAGATGCAGATCACTCTGGTGCACTCTGGTCTAGAGGCAGGGGTTAGTTAGCTGAATGCTGACATTCAGTGCTTGAAATTTTACTCCCCCATTTGCTCTCTGCTGGATTTTATACAGGATATCTGTGCAGACATGTACCAATTGGCTTGACTACAGCTACATGCAGGAAGAAAATGGTTTCTAGCCAGACCCTCAGCTGCAGTAAATCAAGCAGCTCTGGACTCAGGCCAACAGAGACCATGCATGAGATCTCCCAGTTTCTTCTCTCAAACTGTTATATTAAACTAAACATAAGATTCAGAAGCTCCCTATCTTTGCCTTGTTTTTACACTCTAACATTTTGTCTGACTTCATGAGCCAGGGTGAATATAGGAAAGGTGATCACACCAGAGTTGCATCCAAATCGTCAATGACTCACCTGCTCAGACAACTACCTCTGTAAAGGAAATACAGGGATTGCTTTCACCTCTCACTGTTTTAGGAAAGCAGAAGCAGAATCCATGTGGTCTTGCATAGGTATCTGGAAGATCTTTGTAATTCTAACCCCAGTGTAAAAGACTTAAGAGCCAGTACTGCAGGTACAAGGAATCTGCACAGCCCTGTCCAGGGGTCATCTCTCTTGAAGAGGTGCTGCTACCCTACAGGACACTGCTCACATGGGACCTCCTGATGCTGGGATGGGAAAACCAAGACCCAACAGTCCCTCTCTTTCTGGGGCTTCTGCAGGACACCACTGCTCTCCATGTCACCTCAAGCCACCTGAAGGCTGCTGTCAGTGGTAATCTTTGCAGAACTCAGTGGGCTCTGTGAGATGTTGGTAGGAGGTGTGGTGCTGCTGCCCTTTCCATGAGCACACCAAAGTGGAAGTGGCTGTTATATAACTGGCTCCAGCCACACAAAAGGATCCTCTGGCACCACAGGCACCTTCCACCACTCAGGCAAGCCAAATAACAGGTGCTTTCCATAAGCAGACATAAGTGCCAAGTAGCCTTTGCAGCACTGAATGTCTCATACCTGAGTATCAGAAAGGAGCCATGAGTGCTCCAGCCCACAACCACAGCCACCCAGTGAGAAACCCTCCATCACCTGCTGAGCCCAGGAGGTCACCCCACACACCAGCCCATTCCTTTGGGACTGGTTAAACTGGCTTTTATGTCCTTTTGAGAGCTTCTCTGGTATGATGTATGAAAAACACTGCCTGTATATTAAGGCTCACAGCCAGCATCAGATGCCTTGGCTCAGATTTCTTCTGAACTCCTCTTTCAGTGAGGAAAGGGTTGTAGATGAAAAAGAAAATATCTTGGTTTTCTCCCCCAACTGCTTACAAATGGTACAGAAGCATGTATTGGCCTGGACTTCCTAAATACATAGAGGTAATTCCTGCATACAGCCCATCTAACAAACAGATGAGCAATGGCTGTGGCATCCGAAGGTGATGGGTGGCTTGCTGCTCTGCAGCACTCAGGGGAAGCTCTTTGGTTTTCACATCTGGGCCAAACTGTTACTTTTGTGTGACCTTTCAAAATCAGGGTAACTTTCTGTGAAATACACAGGCATCCAAATATTTAGGTCTGCAGAGTTACCGTGGGCTATTATTTACTTATCACAAACACATAGCTCAGGAGAGACAGAGCTGTCCAGATTTTGGCTTGCGTGTCAGCTCTTCACATTAAAGTACTTTATCTATCATTAAAAAGTAATACTGTTTTTGTCCAAGAGGTTAGTCAGAGCCTATTTTTGGTAGAAATACCTATCCAGCTCCATCATCCTAAGGTATTGTCATGGTTTAAACCCAGTCATCCACGCAGTCTCTCTCTTCACTCCCCTCCCCCATGCCCCCTTCTTGCCCTCCTCCTGCTTCTGGAGGTATGGGGAGGAGAATCAAAAGAATGCAACTCCCACGGGTTGAGATAAGAACAGTTTAGTAACTAAGGTATAACACAAATCACTACTGCTACCACCAATAATAATAATGATAAAGGAAATAACAAGGGAAGTGAATACAGCATCTCACCACCCACCAACAGATAATTCACCCCACCCTGCCCTTGGATACCTAGTCCAACCCTGCTGTGAACTAGCCCTTCTGGGTAACTCTCAGTTACATCCTGGGCATGATGTGCTGTGGTATGGAATACCTCTTTGGTCAGTTTGGGTCAGGTGTCCTGTCTCTGCTTCCTCCCAGCTTCTCCTCCTACCTGGCAGAGCATGAGGCTCAGAAAGTCCTTGCTAAGAGTAAACATTTGAGCAGTAACTAAAAACATTCCTGTTATCAGCCAGGCCGAAAGTCAAAACACAGTGCTGCACCTGCTACTAAGAAGGAGAAAAAATGACTGCTACTGCTGAACCCAGGACAGGTATTGACCAAGGCTTTCCTACAGCATCTACATCCACATAGACCTCTCCCTCCAAAAGCGGCAATTCCTCTGTCACAACAGCACTGAGCACTGTTCTACCATAAGGGTTATGGAAATCAAAGCTTGTGTTTGCTCATTAGGTCAGTAACAGCGCATTTTCTCCATGAACAACACTTATTCCCCACCCAACACAGGTGACATGAACCCCTCCCCCTTCCATAGAGGGCCATAGAAAGGCTTGCCACCAATTGAACCTAGCACAGACCTTCAGACAAGACTTGTTTGCTGGCCCTCACCACAGCCATATGTTTTACCTCCCAGGAGCCCTCCTCCAGATGAAAGGTTTCATCCTTGGTCCTAAAAGGTTAAAATTGTGTATGATGTCTTAACTTCATTAACACCAAGGGGCAAATCTAATGTCAGTTGTCACTAGCTCATTTCTGGGATGCCTGATGTTCTGAGCATCAGAACTGCTAAAAACCAACTCCTTTTTAAAGTGTATGTCAAGCTGGGAAGTCAGAAGCAGAAGACCCTAAAATTGCTTTTGTTCCTGGCTTCAGTTGCTCAGGGTTGTGCACAGCTGCAAGCACTCAAGAGTTAACCTTTGCTGTGTAGTATACTTCAGACAGCTTCCAGAAGCCATTTTATTCACTGGGTCACTTCACTGCCATGCTAGTGTTAGATGCATACACCACACTTTCGAAACAGGATTGCTCTTCCTCAGCAGTTGCTTTCCTCACATTCAAGCAGATGCTGTTTGCAGAGCTCAGACATACTTCATTTCTCTGGTGCATGAGTCATCATCTCCACATGGTACATCTGCCATCTCAGAGAATTGACAATCTTACTTCCTTCCAGCTTCTCCCTGCCTTGAATGGGCAGTGGAGGCATCCTCCTTAAAGAGCAATGAGCTCTTTAAACTCCCTCCACTGGAGCAAGAGCTTCTCTCAGTGAATAGACACTCTGGAGAGCCGCAATCACCTCCTCCAGCTATCCAAGGGACCTTGTGAAGACAACTGGTGTCCCAATGGTATTGCTCAGGGGTGCATCTGAGCCAAAACATGGAGCAGAGCATTCATTAATGACAAAAGCAGTGCCTTTTCTGCTCACTCAGCATTCATGATCAGCTCCGTCCCTCATACACCTCTGAGCACCGTCACTGTTTCTGCATTCTGATTTGACCACAAATATCCAGAACCAGGGCTGTGCTGCTGAGCCACTGCTGTTCATGTGGATTTTGACATCTCTCTCCACCCAGCACATATAATAGCAAATCCGAAGAACTCTGCAATTCCCTTTCTACCTGCTTTTTAACATATGTTTAGATTTTACATTTAATAGTGTTAATGAAATTAACCTTTAAAAATCCAGTGGGTTTGCCACTTGTGGAAAACAAACTTTGCCATACTTGTGCACAAAGGGGATCAGAATGTAACTCCACTGAATCTGCTACAAATTGCAACATGAACTGACAGAAAACGTGTTGCTATTTCCATGATCTCCACACAGGACAAAAACTTTGTTTTGTTGTTTTCATCCCTTACTGCAGCGTGAAAAACCTTTTAGAGATACACAGTATAATTACAGCATTTGCCAGACCTAGATACATCGCAAGCTATCTGCAAGAGGGAAATACTGGGCTGCTCCAGAGTTCTCTGCCACAGGAGCCACCTATGCTTGCCTTCAGGTCGCATACATATTTCTCTGCTTCCATCAGCTTTCTAGGAGGAAACTCTTTGAATCTGTGAAAACAAGGGATGGGTTGCACCATGCAAGTTGTGTCAGGTTAGGTCAAGCGGGAGCCATCAGCGCACTTGGGAAAAGCCAGTGTGTGGCTGAGCATAGTGGTGGGGTTTATTGCTCAGCTGTGCCAGGAAAGTGTGTGTCCAGCATGGGAAGGCACTGTCCCTGCTCCTGGGGACACCATCACATCCCAGGAGGTCCCACAGTGCACCAGGAACCAGCACATTTACCTGCACCTGGCTGCACCTGCTGAGATCATTTGGTCTCAGAGCATCCTCCCTGCCCCAAACAGCTCCTGCTGCAGAGAGGAATAGCCACTGATTTTGCAAGAAATAAAAACCCTAAAACCAGTCTGGGATGAGGAGGGTTGCCATGTGGCTGAAAATGTCACTCAGTTTATAAAAACTAACTTGAACATTTTAGATCTTTGCCTTTTCTTATTTCATTTGGTGTTTGGTATTGAGAAAATGGAGAAGGCAGAGATGAAAAGCCACAGAAAGTGGTAATTTACCTCCATCCTTGCAAAAGCTTCTTTAACACCAACAAACAAATTCTGTTTTCATTGATATTTTTCCCACATAAAGATCGCTTTCACCCTCCTCAGAAATCTGTCTTTTCCAACTGGAGGGAAGAGCTTTGCAGCATGAAAATTGTAGCCTGGAAAAAGGAGAAAGCAAAAAAAAAAAATGCAGTGGGGAAAACAGGTTTTTTGCACAGTAGAGACAGCCCCTACCTTCACTATTAGCATTTTGCCAGGCTAGTCTTGGGTTGGGGGGTAAATTGGTCTAACAGAATTTCAAGGGTGCAGTGCTCCTGAAGAAAATGCAATTTCCTATAGCTATGACAGTGAAGAGAGATGGGATCTGGGAATAGGATGGGCCACTAATGTAAACAAAGCCACAACTGGGAGAGGGAGAGACAAGAGGAATGAGCTGATCTCTGAGGGGACTGAAGGACTGTGCCCTGAGAAATCGCAACATCCAGACTGATAAGCGTCTGCACAAGGTCTTGAAGGTAAAACTAAGTGCAAAACAAACAGTCTGAAAAAGAAAAAGCAGAGGAAATGGTGTGAGAGGGGAGCGTTGTTAGCCTGAGCAAAGGAGAAGGATGGTTATTTACTAGCTGCGCTTGGCTGGCATGGAGCGAGGCAATGTCAGAGCCTGGATGTGTGCAGGGGAGCAGAGTGTGTGATCAGCAGGCAGGGAACACAGCGTTGAAAAGGATGGATTCACTCCAGGGCAATGGCCTATACTTGCTTCATTATTTAAAAGTAGGCTGAGGCAGGTAATTACTCATGAATCTGACCACGAGGTATTTAGCAGTTGAACCACAGGAGAAACTGCACGCACAGGCTACCTCTGCCTGGCAGGAGGCATAAGTTGATGATTAATACAGCTTAAGTCATTTACAGCTCACCTCTCCATGGGCCTGTTTTCCTTAAGGAATACATCTGCCACATATAGCTCAGCTCCTGCTGGCTTAGGGATGCTGTAAAATGATGCCCACACCTTGCAAGGCCATGCAGGAGCCAGGCAGAATGGCAGTACCTCACTCAAAGGTATCAATCACTCCCATCCAGCCACTCATTGTGGTGTTCCAGCAAGGTTGAACAAGAGGGTGGGTGCTGCACCCTTAGGGATCCCCAGAACCCATGAGTCAGGGGCTGTTGCCTGGAAGAAGTGCTGCACCCTGAGGTAGTGTGGGCTTTGCTTCCCTTAGGGATGGGAAAGGAGAAGGCATGGCCATGCCAGCCCGAAGTCACAACCCTGCAAAGTGGTGCAGCCTATTTGCACATGTTGGCTTCTCAGCATGTACCTCAGGGTGCAGAGCTCAGCAATAACTTCTTTTTCAGATGTACTTTGCCTGTTGTGACAACAGAAGGCTTAGTTTTGAACAACACTATGAAAACAGTGAGATAGATGGAAGTATTAGTTCATACTCAATACCATGAATGACCTGCCTTTCATGTCCTCTCACTGTTCTGGTAGAAGCCTACCAGAATGCAGGACACATGTTTTCCAACTCAATAGCAGGTATACAGCTGGAGAAATGTGTTTCCCTGAATTATGGCCACATGCTATATATCCCACTTCAACATATCATATCATGCTCCATCTGCACAGAATTTGACACTGCATAAAACAATCTGCTTTGAATTTGAATGCATATACTTCCTTGCACAAAACAAAACCCTCTTGCTAAGTTATGAGCCTAAATGCCCTGGAGTTTCTGGTGAAACTTCTGCCACAAGCAGAAAAGACCTGAACCAAAGTTATAGGAGGAAGAGACATCACTGCTCGGCTGTGTCATTTGAAATAAATTCCACATTTGCACCAAAGAGTTTGTCCTTGGTTGCTGAAAGTGGACAGAGCAGAACCCAGAACAAGAGATATAAGCAGACATGCTAGGACTACGAAGCTGTACAAAGCATGATACGTATGAGTACATCATTTGGGCTTTCTCTAGGCTGCTATAGTCCTTTCACATCTTTAATGGTGAAAACACTGAGACAGCTAGAGTAGATGTCTCAGCAATTTCTAATACTATAGCACTGAGTAGTAAAATACAGAATATTTTCATGCACGTTAAAGACAGCTTCCCCTTGCACAGGATGACTGCTATGCCAAATCAATCAGGCAACACAAAGTGTTTCTTGTGTTTTTCCAAGAAAATGTGAATGCTTTCAAATTGTTTGCCACACTTCTAATGGCCCAAGGGTGATCCCATCTGCCTCACCCCTTCAGGCATTCATCCTCTTCTAAGGAGGCCCATTCCTCCTTAGGAAGAAATGTGAAGTCAGAAATACTTGTGAATTCCTTAAATGATGAACACTCCTTCTTTATTTCCTCTTTCTCTCTCAAAACCTTTCTTTCGGACTTGTTGTAGCTGCTTTTCATTTGATGGTTCTGCTGCCTGTTTCATCAATGATGAATTTGTTTTCACCGCCACCCAGCAGACCAGCCCTTTGGCAGAGGTACATCCCAGGTTAAACAGGTTTTTAGACTCTGGTCTAATAGAACAGAAGGAACCAGCAACTGGCCAATAGTGAAGGGTCTGTACAACCTCAACACCATTAATGAAAAGAGTCTGCTCATAGGGTATTGACAAAAAGGGACAGGAGTACATTTTACAGAATTCCAGTTCTGGATGGTGGTAGTCATTTATTTGACTTTAAATTAACAGAATAGAGCAACTAATATTTGGGAGCCTGTGTCATACTGGATGCTGATCTTCTCTGCTAATGAAAGACACATGTGAAGGGGCTGATTACCAAGTACACTGTATTTAGTTCGTTAAATACATGGGCCTGCAGACGCAACCCTGAATGACTTCTCCTCAGATTTGCAAGGTGTCTGTTTCAAGGTGGAACAGAGCTTTCTATTGCTTGTATCTTGTTGATCACAATAAGGACCAAAACTCCTCTCCAGAGATCCTCATCTGAACCAAAATGAGTAGTAAATAACAAACAGAACAGCAATGGCAGATTAAAACTCTTGAGGACACAAAACCCAGTTGTTGAAAAGTATTTGGGAATCAGCTGCAGGACACAGCAGTGCTTGCTGCAGAATATCTGCTGGGAAGTGGAGATAACTGGTTTCGGGCAGATTGAGGTTTGGGACTTTGCTGGCCAGCATTGGCATCTACAGATCATGCCTGGTGAATTCACAGAAGCCCATCAAAACAGCACATTGTTGTCATGCCATGAGCCATTGTCTGGTTTATGATGGCAACAAGAGACTCTCATCCAGCACAGGACTCCACTGGAGTGAGAGCAAACAAAGGGTCTCTCTCATTCTGAAGCATTAAGCTGACTGTATTAAACTGAATGTGTTACATAAAGTTATGGGAGACATTTATTCCACTCTGCTCAGTACTAATGACATCCCAGCAGGACTACTGCCCAGTTTAGGTGCCACAATAGGCATTGCAATAAATCCCTCTTTTCCTATTTTAAGAGCAAAATTCAGGCTTGTATTTCTCAAGTCAGTTAATTGCTGATGAGTGCATAACAGTTTTTAGGAGTATCTTGGCATCCAATTCTCCTCAGTCTCAGGCAGTTTGTGATGAACTCACTCACTGTCTGCACTCCATGCAGAGTCCCTGGGAACTCCATTTCTTCCTCTTTTGATAGCAAGGAACCAAGCAAGCGCCATTCTGGTAGATGTATTTGAAAATATTTCTCAGATAATAGAGAGAAAGAAAACATAGAAGGCCTGCTCTGTGGACCACGAGCTGTCCAGTCTTACATACTCATCTGTCATGCCTAGGTATATTTAGGTCCCAGGCCTTGTTAGTCAGTCTGTGATCAGCAGATCACCAATGGTCCAGAAGACATCAGAAAATGATCTGCAAAAATATAATCCCTAAAACGAGACAGAGAACTTTGCCTGATCCCTCATTAAACCAAAGCACCGCGGAGTATTTCTAGCATCTAATATCCCAGTTGTTATATTCTGAAATATCCTGGGCAACAGCATCATTTATTATGTCATATTCAGAAATCATTCCTGCAGAACCATTAATGTAGCCAGATTTACATCTTATGCTTGAGGTTATCCATCCTCAGGTGCAGTATTTTGCATTTGTTGCTATTACATTTCACTGTACTTATGTTAAGTTGTTCCTTTAATATAGCAAGATCATTTGGAAACCCATTTTCTTAAGTGCTTGAGTTACATTTCACTCTTATCAAAGCAGAACATTAGGCCATTTGGATATGATTTGTTCTGGATAAATTCACGCTGGATGATTTTATCACCTTATCATTCTGCAGTAGCCATTATATGAAGTACTTGAATTTTCTGCAGTAGTTCTCAAAGTATTTGAGATATCTAAGACAGATTGGCTGATAAATAATTTTTGGTGCCTCTTAATTCTTCTGTGTGTTCTTAAATACATGTTAATATTTCATAAATCATTGTGGTTAGTTCTTTAATTATGTCAGAGCAAATGTCCCCAGGACTTCCTGCAGTATTCAAACGTTCCTTCTTTTCTGCAGCCTGTATTTCAGTTCCTTTGCTAGCTCTAAACGTGTTCAGCTCTCACATCAGGTGTTCTCTACTTGCAAAGCTGTTTCACACTTCAACCCGCTCTATTTGTCCTTTGTTTACCATCTCTATGAAGTGATAATTCTTTTCTTTCTTCTGACTTATTTTTCTGGTCCCTTTTGCATTCGATACACTTCAGCCCTTCTCTTTTATTTTTCCTAATACAGTGTCTTTGCTCACTTTTTGTATGATGGGTTTTTGATAAAAAGTTTAACCAAGTGGCTCCTGACTCAGACCCCCTGATTTCCTCCAATGCTGTCCTCCTTGCCAGCAGGATAGCTTCCTATGGGACCTTTAAATAAGGACTTCTTCCAAACTGCCTCTTTCCTTAAGCTCCTTTTGATTTTCCCCTGCAAACCTTCCCTATCAATTCCTCAACATGAGGAAGTCTGCCTTACAAAAGTCATTTTGTCTTGCTCCCCTCCTCTCAAGCCTGCTTTTCCACAGATGTATGAGTTCGAATTGACTTCTAGCAAGTTTCTCTTTATTAGCGATATCTATCATAGCTTATCTAGCCATATCTCCTGTAGCTGCCTCCACTCTTCAAAACAAAAAGTTGTTCCAACACATTCCAAAATCTTGAGGAACTGTCTGTGCTGTGCTGTTGGTTTGGGGGAGTTTGTTGGTTTTTGTTTGCTTGTTTGTTTTTCTTACAGCAGATATCTGGTTAGATAAAGTCCTCTTTTACCACTACCTCACATCCTCAGGACACTCCCAGTAGTTGCTCAAAAAATGACATTGGCCTCCTCTTCCTCATTAAGTAATCTTTAGTAGAGTTTTACAGTACCTCTCAATTTTATCTCAGACAGCTCTGTCTCTCCCCTCTCTGGCCTTCTACACATTCCCAATATACAAGAAAATACTCTTCCTTTTTTCCTGCCTGTCCTTCCTACACAAATTATACTCTTCTGCTAACATTGAAGTGCTGCAATTTATTCCACTGAGTCTCTGTGATGCTGATTAAACTGTAGCTTTTGTTGTGTCCCAGGACTTCCAGTTCTTCCTGTTTATTCTCCATACTCTCAGCATTAGTGCAAAGACATCTCAGATGTTTGGCAGTGTGCCCTTACGTTATCCCTTTTGCTCTTCTATGGCCCTCCTGCAATTTCCCACTTCCACTGCAGAAATGAGTTGTCAACCAGTCCTTCAGTTTTCTTATTCACCTGAGGTCTTTCCTGCTCACCCAATCGAAAACCGGTGTCCTCAGAGTCTTCTCACTCATTCATCTCTAGTAATAAAACTCTCATGCTCTGAAAAACAACGTTTCTTCAGTGATTAAGCAATGCTTCACAGAAATGATCATAAAGGTCTTTTCCAACACAAATGATTTGGTGATTCTATGGGGATTCTTCTAAGGGTCTTCATAAAAAATGGTGCAGAAAGTTGTTACTAGGAAAGTGGTCTTGTGGGATAAAAGTCCCCAGTCCAATTTCAGGCTTCTCAGTTTCAGAGAGAGGTCTGACAGCATTCATGGTTTAAACAAATACTAGATTTGTCAAAATGCTAGCACATGGACAAATATAGGATCCAATACTCTGTATCAGGCGATGTGCAAAATTAGCTCTGGTTAAAACCTTGGGAGCACCTTTTCTAATTCCCAGCAGTATGAAACACTAAATAGGAATGTATATTAACTACAACAGTGGTACTTTTCAAGGCTGCAGTCATCAAGGAATAGGCAGATGATGAACACAGCAGGGACAATAAGTTGACTCTCCTCCCTCACAATTATGAACAGCTGGAACATCCTCAGTTTACAACAGCTCTGACACTGCAAAGAAACAAGAACAAATATTTGGAAATCTGATCGTATAATATAACTCAATGCTGACAAAAGGACCCCACTCAAGGGGAGGATACTCCTTTATAGCACATGGCTCCTATGTGAGAGAACAAATTACATGCTATTGAAATCTGCTGTCCTGCTGCCCAGCATCTGAATGATTGACAAAGGTGAAATTCAGCCACTCGACTTCCTTAAAGCTTCAGATGTGCTTCTGAAGCAAAGAGGTTATGAAGGCAGATGTTTCATACAATATGATCGACTCTGTCCCCAGGTGATATTTGAGGTTAAACACTGAGGTGTTAAAAATAAACATGATTAATTCATACATTTCAGTAAACAGACCAACCTCTCGTCTGTATGCAGGTAACAAAGAAGATTGGATCTACTCTTCATGGGGTAGGTTCCAGCATTTTACCACAAAATTCATTTTCAGAAATAGACCCTTCCCATAAATCAATCAATGTAAGAGGGAGTCTGTGGTCAAAAAAGAAGCAGTATTTACAAAGCTAAGCTCCACACTATTTTTTTCCATTTGCATATTCAGAATGTAATTGTTCCAATGTATATCTATAGGTCAAAGAGGAGCCAGTGGTTTTGTTGCACATGAGGCAACACAGCCAATGCGATGGATGAACTGTGTAACATCTTTTGATACATACCACACCATGAGCTAGACCAACGTCAGCTGCCTTCTGTCTGCTGGTGTCTATTCCCACTACTTCATAGATTCTGCTCCCTCTTCTGGCCAGCAGCATAACAAAAGAAATCATTTCCCCTTTTTAAATATGATTTTGAGCATGGGGAGTTGAGAAATGGAAAAGAAAATTCATATTACTTTGGCAGGACAGGGAGATCTGAGCTGTGCATCCGCTGAATTTCCATATTTGGGTTTCTCTGTAACAAAGGCTTGAAGTATTTGTGGTAAAAGCTGAAAAAATAATTACTGCTATTTTTCATTCCATTTACTAGTTAGGTCCTGGGGGCAGGGTGAAAGAAAGAAAAGGAGGTGCAAGAAAGGAAAGACCATCCATCAGCTTTGCTGTATCTTTTCACTTCTCTTCAGCACCGTACCACTCCTTCTCAGTTTCGTACAGAAGAATACTGCAGACCTAAAAAAGGAAATGAGCGGAGATCCCATCTTTAGGAAGAGCAGACTTGCCAAAATGGGCTCAGATAATGTTATATTAGCTGTAGCATACAGAGCATACACTCAGAAAGCCAGTGTTCCCTCTCTTTCAGTAAGTAAAATCCAAAAGGTTTGCCTCCAAAGCAGGTAATGCAGATCCTGACTATTTTTGCCTTTCTTCAGCTCTCTCACTGCCCTTAAAAAGTTAACAAGTACAGATTAGACATTTGGGACAAACGGCTTTCAAGCCTTTTCTGGCCATTAAAGAGGCCACAAAAAAATCAGCTAATGCAGGAAAAGATAGAAACTGCTCTATACTATACATCCCAAACAGAAATGTCTTCCCTGTTGCCCCTTTGAGGACTTCCTTTCAGGAGAGATTTCTTAGGCCTCCCACAGTTGAACTTTGTCTGATGAAGTTCCCCAAAGCCATGTCTGAGGCGGAACAGAACGGATGGCTCAGTGACAGACCAGCTTGCTACTAAGCGTGTGATGCACAGTCTTGCAATAGAAGGGATACTGGTTTTTACATGGAAAGGAAACTGCATTGAAAATCTCAGTGCATGGTTTTAGCCAAAGAATTGTCTGTACATGTGATAATTCATTTGCTCGCCAGGCAGTCAAATAAAGAGATGATTTACTCAATTTTCATTTCCAGTGGATGGCATCTTATGGATCCTGATCACCATTCCTCAGAGAGCATACTGCAGCCTGTTGGGCATCATTTTCCCACTGCTTTCCTTCATAAAGAGAGAGGGAGCTTCATACATAGCAGAAGACTGAACCAGTATGGTCAGAGCAGCAACCAAAGTTCACAACACTTCAAACAGTAAACTCGGCTTTAAAACTAAAGCTGTTTTTAAAGCTGTGGTTTCCGAATCTACTATTAGTCATGAACTTGAAATACTAGTAAGTATTAAAAAGAAATATTCCTCTGGCAATTGTACCAGCTCTAAAGCTGGAGTCTTCTACAGGTCTCTCAGCTGCTGCTATTCAAACACTCGGGCATGATTCTGCAACTCTTTGTTCAAGCAGCACTCCAAGGGGGTGAAATCTGGCCAGGGAAAAATGTGATCAGATCTTGTGATAAGGTTAAAAAAATTCCGCTTTCTATGAAAAGAACCTTGTTTTTCAGCACATTCCACAAGGTGAGCATCTCTTTCAGCCCTTCTGCATATAAGATGAGGCACTTTTTTTCCAAGAGCCCCCACACTGCCTACACCACCTTCTCTACATGCATCACTGCAAGAGAGGAGGGGAATCCTTCTCTTACTGAAACAGCTACTTATTTAATAGTTCTTCATTATCTAAGAGATAGCCAAGAAATATTTAATAAATATATTACCCATTGCATCAAAATAAATATCATTTATAAAACATTCATTGTCTTTTGCTCATCAACATCATACAGTGTACATAAACATACCCGGTACAGATGAGATTTACAAAGGTTTGTCTGAATTTTTCCCCTTAATGCGTTCTCCCACTTACAGTAATCATTGGGTGATATGCAGATAAACATAATGCAGCTCTGAGCCACCAGCATATACTGAGAATGAAACTAAAGATCTTATGAGAGTAGAAAAAGTCTTCAGATAAGAGGAATGGTTTCAGGTACGTCTCAAAGTGGCCCTTGCTCCAACTCAACTCTGCAGCATTTATAAAACTGGAGCTAATGTTTACTTGAGAACTCAGCATTACTTAACCAAATAATAAAACATATAAAAGCAAGCTGACTTTTTGGACAAAAAAATGTTTAATAATACAGTAATAGTTGTAGTACCGTCCAGTAAAGGTGTATTGTAAAAATGTTCTGAATATTAATTTACCTCAGATAACTTTAGAGTTGTAAATACTTGCATTATAGTGAGGTAGACAGTAAAAAAAAAAGTTCTTTTCTCCATTATTAGCACAGAATTTAAATCTTGTAATAATATCTTAAGGAAATGTTAAGTAAGGATGAAATATTTGATTAATGCTTAATTCTGTACAACTCAAATATAAACTTTTAAAAATATTAGAAATTATAACATTTCGAGTGCATATAATGTTTTGTACATTAAAAAAAAGAAATGCATGTTGTTCATCTCCATTTTGCACTTTTCAGTCTGTTTAAATAAACAAATATTTACAACTTTTATATGAACAACAGTGCATCCAAAGCAAAATGTGCATTTTAAATTATTGCTCCTGGTCGAGTCTTTTTATTAGCATTTTATATTATTATTCTCTTCTCTTTTTTTAATCTTTTTTTTTTTTTTTTTTTCC
>NDXB01018480.1:163513-182142 GCA_002631895.1 Agapornis roseicollis
TTTTTTTGCTTTGGGGGTGGGGGCCGGAGGCAATTTCTGGCTGGTAAGCTTGCAGGAATGTGAAAGAGAGAGGGCAGAAATGAAGCAGCCCTCTTCAGAGCAACTTCAGAGAGAGGGCTCGGTCTGTTCCCTCTCCTTCCCCCGACTCTTTTTGTACTTGTTAAATTGCCTTCACCTTTGGAGGGAAGAGGACAGATCGCCAGATAAACCCCGGGAGAGGGAGGGAGGGAGCGAGGAAGGAAGAGAGGGAGGGAGGGAGGGAGGGAGGGAGGGAGGGAGGGAGGGGGGAAGAGGGGAAGGGACCCGGAGGGGCCTGGCCGCCTGCCCTGCCCTCTCTCCGTCCCCGCACGGTAGTCAAGGGCAGGCGCTGCCCGCCGCCCGCCGCCACCGCGGGAACCGGCGCCCGCCCCTCCCCTACGCGCCGAGCTCGCTCCGAGCGGGCGCGGGACGTCCCCGCTCGCCACCGCCGGCGCTTCTCCGCCAGACGCAGCCCCGAGGGGTGTCCCGCCCGCTACCTGCAGCCGCAGGACTCCACCACCATGTCCTCGTACTGCTTGTACACGACGTTGTTGCCCGCGTCGATGTAGAGGATGCTGATGGGAGTCAATTTAGTGGGGACGCAGCAGCTGGGCGGCGTGGAGCTGGGGTCCATGGAGTTCATGAGGGTCTGAATGATGGCGTGGTTCGTGGGCTCCAGGTGGGAGCGCAGTGGGAAGTCGCAAACCCCCTCGCAGTGGTGGGCCTCGTACTCCAGCGGGGCGATAATCCAGTCGTCCCAGCCCAGCTCCTTGAAGTTGACGTGCAGCGGCTTCTTGCTGCAGCGCAGGCGGGACTTCTTGCCGTGCCGCTTCCCGTGCCGGCTGGCGAAGGCGGTGCGCCGCTGGCGCCGGGGCGGCTGCCGGCGGGCAGCAGGCGGCGGCGGCGAGCCCAGCTCGGCGCGCAGCTCCCCGAGCAGGCTCCGCCGCCGGGCGCGGGTGAAGACCACCAGCAGCGCCCGCTCCTGCGGCGGTCGCGGACGGCGCCCGAAGCCCAGGGCCCGCAGGTCCAGCCAGCGCGGCGGTCCGTGGCCCGCCGAGGCCCGCAGCTCCAGGCACAGCCGCTTCGACGGCCGCTGCTCCTGCAGGCCCTGCCGCACGTCGAAAACCTCCCAGTCGGCGGCCAGGGCCGCCCGCGGGTCCAGGGCATGGGAGTCCAGAGGCCGCGGCGACAGACAGGGGAAGAGCTGCATGTGTAACGGGGCGGCGGGCGGAGGGCGGGCGCGGGAGACCCGGCGGAAGAGCCGCAGCTCGGCCCCCACCAGCTCCTCCGTCTCCGAGAGGGTCGATACATCAAACACATACTGCTGCCGCCTCAAGGGAGCGGGAGAGAGATCGTCTGCGAGATAAAAAATAATTACAGTCAGTTGCGCTCAGGGGGGATCTGCCGAGAGGTCTCCGAGGGCAGCTCCTGCCCGCCAACCCCCCGGCCACCCGCCGGGCCCGCTCTGGTCCGGGACCCGGGCCTCCACCGGGAGCCGGGGCTGAGTCGGTCCTGGGGGAGGGGATAAGGAGAAAGAAGGAGGAGAAGGAGGAATTCAGAGAAAAGAAGAAGGAGATGGAAGAATCAAGAGGAAAAAAAGGAGAAGAAGAAAGGAAGAAGAAAATGGAAGAAGGAAGAACAAGACGAAAGAAAAAGAGGAAGAAGGGAGGAGAAAAATGAGAAGAAGAGGAAGAATGAAGGAGAAGAAAAAGAGGAAGAAGATGGAAGAGAGAGGAGCTATGGAAGGACCCGCACCAGATTATAAGACCATTCTCCCACACCAGAGGCAGCCCCTGCTCCGCGCACATCTTCTGCCCGTCAGCCCTGCCACCAGTGTGGGACCGTCAGTGTTTGTGAGTTTGTGTACATTACGCACACACACACACACACACACGTATATACACGTATATTCTCGTCCAAGAGAAAAACCCGGACTTCTTTTTTGACACATTGGTGTACGCAGTGCAGCGCAGAAAGCAAACCAGATTCCCCTGAGCTGCTTTCCAATAAAATGTTTACAACCCAGCAAATACAAGAATTCCCAAAGCCCCCGGGTTTCCCCAGAAGCTAGTAAAGCTTCTGTAGATCTCAATAGTAAAAGTGTCACTGGAGCCTCTGTTCAGCAGCCCATGGCCGCTTTTCCAAGCTCAGCCTGCTTCAGTGGTAGAAACTGAGACTAAAGCCCTCTGTTATTTATTGATATCAAAGGTCATTGCGATTCTAATCACTGTATTGCACAACTTCAGTTCTACCTGACATATCTGAGGGAACCTCCTGCGGAGCAGGAGGAACAGGGAGATGATTTATGCAAACCAAGACTCTCAGATGCACCACGGCAATGTAAAAATCAGTGCACATTAATGTGCTTCAGAGCAGATTAGCATGCTCGAAAGTCCGCTGCGTTCCCCCACGCGTCAAAACGGAGATGGAGTGTGGAGTGCAGCAGTGCCAGGAGGAATTGCTGGGCAAAAGACCTGCCCTGCAGCCAGGCCACAGGACCGAAGGGGGAGCCCGTCCGCCGGCCGAGCGCAACGCCATGCCCGCGCATCTCCCCTGGACCCTGCCACACCGGGCACCCCCGGCTGCAGAGCTGGGTGCCCGTTGCGCCCTGCACCCTTGACCTGTCCTCGGGACGAGGAGGCCGAAGAACGACCGCGATCCCCGCCTCGCCCCGGAGAGTCGGTTCGGAAGAGGAGCCAGAGCCGGACCCTTCCGGAGGGGCCGGAGCACCGCCCTCTGCCACCCGGTCCTGAAAACGGGTCAGACCCTCCAGATATCCCGGGCCTACCGCATCCCAGCCTCCGCCTCCCGCCTCTGGATGGGCGATCCCCGGCGAGAAGCGGAGAGCCGGGAGCGAGAGGCATCCCGCCGGCCGCTCATCCCTCCCGCGGGGCGCGGAGGGAGTCTGTAAGAAACATACACACAACCCGAAAAATGTTGTCACAGCCGCAGGTGACGACAGCAGCTGCTCTATCGAGCTGCTGGAAAGAAAAGTGAAATACAGCGAGCGCTGCTCAAAAGTGCTGGATGATCTCGGCAGCGCTGCAAGGATGAAGCAGGGCTTGGCCCATGGGTCGCTTGTGGGTTTGAGGGTGGTTTCCCCCTTGCACATGTTTGGGCCCGGGGGCTGGGTTGTAAGAAGCGGATCCGGGAGCTCAGGAGAGCTCTGGAGCCATTGCCTCCTTCTTCAAGGGGGTCCCGGGCAGGACTGGGGGATTCAGAAAGAGATGTGCATTCCTCGGGCAAGAACGTTGTGGTCCCCTTCTTACTTCTCCTCGCCTTTGGTTTTCCCTGTGCCTAGCGTCTGTCAGATGGCCAGGCATCCGACATGGTGCAGACGGGTCTCCTGGACCGTCGAACTGCATCCCGCCTTCCTCCAACGGCTCCAGCGACCGTTGAAGAAACCAGATCAGCGCCTATCTCCGGCTTTGGGGTGTGGGCAGAGCCGGGCCTGGGCACAGCTCCACTTTTAAGCCATCTCTTTTCTGGAGAGAAACGGGGGTTGTCAGGCTTGGTTTCAAAGAGAGATGCCCGCCCGCTTTGGTTCTCTCTGTAGCGATGTGGTGGAGGTGGGGTAGCGCTCCCTCCAGCCCACTGTCCCTCCGGGGCACACACTCCTCCTCTCCTTCCTGTCCTACTCCCGGCCTGTGCCCCGGCTGTGGAGACCCCGAATTCCTGCCAGGGTGCAGGAGCAGGGTCACTGTCCGGCCGGCCAAGCTTTCGGGGAAAGAAAGGACAGCCCTTTCCAGGGAGACAGGGAGACACAGAAGTAGCAGCGAGCTCCCCATCCCCAGGGAACCCCCACACAGGCGGGTGGCTGTGAGGCGGCCCCTTCGGGGTTGACATCTCGGCGTGCGGGTAGGAAGGGAGGGAGGCGGGGAGACGCTGAACTCCCCTGGGTCCCCGCTGCTGAAGCGGTTTATAAAGGGTCTGCAGACCCCTGTCATGCGTCGGAAAGGCAGGCTGGGAGAGGAGGGACGGAAAGAACCAGCCCCGGTCCTGCGGGTGCCAAGGGCTTGCTCAGGGGGTGCGCCTACAACGCGTTCCCCAGCAGCATCCTACGAATCTCCAGCTTGGCGAAGGTTGAGAGTCGCAGGACGACTCCGGCTGGCTCGGTGGCATGGCACGCTGGGGACACAGCAGAATGGCAGAGAAATGTGACCCCGGGCAAGCGGGTCCCCCAGCTGCGTTCAGGCAGCACGACTCTGCTCGGGAAAACTCCCACTACAGCTGCCGGCTCACGCTCTTCTCTCCGAAAAAGGGGCAGGGCTGCCGGTTGTTTCAAATAAGCAGCTTTGAATCCGATCAGATAAAAGCTATTTATTCACTCTCGTAACTTAATAATTCCAGATGAATACATAATCCTAAACCAGTACTGGCTCGCTCCCAGCGCGGTCGAGAGGGTGGGAAAAGCAGCGGAGGGAGGGGATGGAAAACTGTACCTCCGGAGCTCCGCAAGCCGGAGAAAGCCCGGTCTGGTTTGGGAGCCCTTTGTTCCAGCCAAGCTGCAGCTCCCCCGGCATACAAAGAACGGCAGCGGCGGCAGCGTGGGGCTAACCGGACTGTTCCCTCCTCTCCGTGAGACTAACACACATGCATGGGGGCTTGTCCTCTTCAGTTCTGCTTTAGATCCAATGAGTGGCTGGGGTGAGACCCGGGGCTTCTCACAGCCAGTTCGAGATCTGCCTTTCTCTCGGGACGGTTGAGGCTGTCATTACCGTTATTCCCGTTACCGAAATACTCGGAGAGAGCAGCAAAGTCATGTCACATCCATCTTGGCTGAGGAAAGGCACATTGCGGGAAATGCACCAGAGAGGTGTGTTTATATTTGTAACGTTAATTTAGATGAATGTTAGTTACGCTGTAAGCATTAGTTTTATTTCTACTCTCCGTTGGGTTTGTGGTGGTTTTGATTTTTTTTTCGGGAGAAGATAAAATACTGGGAGTTGGACGGAGCCGGAGAAGAAAGGGGTATATCTATCTGGAGTTTCAGCGTGTGTCAGCGGTGGATGACGAGGGCAGCCCTGCTCCGCTCTGCCCTTCCAAAACCTTCCGGGCAGGCAGCGAGCCCTGCGCAATCCGGGCAGAGCCAGACCAAGCCGAGCCGAGGCTTCCCCTTTCTCCGCCTCTCGCTTTCTCCCCCCGCTTCCCTTCGCGGCGCGGTGGCGGCGGGTTTATCATCTCCACGGTAAATGAATGGCTTGGCTGGTACATTTCCCTGTGCGAAGCCTCTCCCGCTGCCCGGGCTCGGTTTCTCGCTGGCAGCCGGGGCTTTGAGGCTAGCGGGGGGGTTAACGAAGGCTACACGAAGTTTCCCTTTTCATGGCAGATCAGGTACTGGGCTCCCTGCCAATTCATCAGGGCTCAGATCTTAACTTTACATCACTGCAAATTATACCCAAACCACATTGAAGAAGAATTTTCCCATTCCCAAATTCTTTTTCAAGCCATATTTAAACTCGCAAACCAAAAGCACATTTTCAGTTTAAAGACCCTTCGCAGGCGCTCGCTCAACAATAATCTGGAAATTAAAACATATATCCCCGCTAATTGAGAGGGGCTGCCCACACGTTGTCTACAGAGTCGCAGGGTTGACAGGTATCTCCTTCGGAGCATTACCCGAGCTGTGTAAGCGGGGGACAGACTCTCCATGTGTGGTATTTCTCCGGGTTTCAGTTCCGCATCTCCCAGCGCCTGCCTCGCTGCGGTTTTTTATTACACAGAGTGATTAGATTTGAATGTTTCGTTCTCCTCCCTATCGAGTAACCGGGAAAGACCACACCTTACTCGGATGGCTTCCCAACCCTGCTAAAACCCCAGAGGGCTGATGGAGGGCTGCTTCCATCATTATTTTCTTTTGCTTTAAATTCTTTTCCCGACGGAGCGGGGAGGCACCTGGCTGCGATACACCTTTGATCACCGCTCCCCCGTCCCTGTGCGGAAGGCTGCCTGCCCTTGCCCCGCTCCCGCTGCCACCGACGGCCGCTTCTTCCCGGCACTTCCTTGGTTCTCGCAAGCGACGCTCGGGCACCCGAGGGCATCGGGTGCAGAGGAACCGTGGCAACACCCGCGGGGCATCCTGCGGGGCTCCAGGCCCCTCATCTGTCTTCATCCCTTCGGGAGACACGCCGAGGCGGAGAGGAGTTTCCCCAGAGAGATTCTACCTGCTTTAACAGATATTAACAGAGTCCTCTTCTCTTTCCCCGTTTGCGGCGGTTTCACTACCCGGAATATTTCGATCGAGGAGAAATCATTCCTCCAAAATTATTATTATTGAGAAAATCTGACTGAATATTCCCAGGCCTTGGAGCTAAGAAATGGACTGAGGGGACGCTTTGGAGGATATTTCTGAGCGACGTGTGTGGAATACAGCAACACAACACGCAGTTCTACCCACAGCTAGCAAGGAATGAAACGTCCCCTTTTGCTCATAAACCAGACTTCGTGCACAGAAGAAGGCTCAACCTCAGTTCCAGCCTGAAGCAAAATCGCAAGGAGAGGAGCATTTCTGTGATTATCTGCTTTTCTTCTTCTATAGGACTACGAAGCAAGGAGGAAAACAAGGAGGACGAGTGAACGCCCAGGGCCGGGCTGGTTCAGGGCGGCTGCTCGGCTCCCGGTCGGGACCAGCACAGGCTGCGGCACAGCATCGCCCCGCGGGCGGCTGAAGCTAAACAGCTGCGAAGGTGAAAGCTCGGTCCTACCGTCCTCAAAATCAAACCAAAATCAAATTAAATACCGCTAATAAATTAAACGCGATCTTTCAGCAAGGCCCGCAGAGGGGCTTTTGGATTTGAAAAGTCAAATCAAAAAATCAGAATCGGCTCCCAAAAGGGGCACCGCAATGGCTGGAGAGGCTTCAATGTCTCCTTCCCGTTAGCAGAGCAGCTCCGCGGCAGCGCACCGCCCCGCCGAGTTCCGCGGACTGCGTCCCCCAGCGCTCTGCCTGTCCCTGACCGCCCTCCCCGCTGTGCAACCCCCGTACAAAAGAACCCAAACAAAATAATAACCACACCCCACCCCCTTCCGAAAACCCCGGTATTGAACGGGGAGAGACGAGGGGCCGCAGCTCCCGTTCCTCCCGCGCTTCTCCGCTCCGTCCCGCAGCTCCCGCAGCGCGGAGAATGAGACCCCAAAGACCCTCAAGATCCCCCCGGCGCAGCAGCGCGGAGCCACAGCCCGCTTTCCCCGCCGCCTGCCCCTCGCTGCAGGCTCCGCAGGCGCGGAAGCTCCGCTGGGCCGTGCCGGGCCACTAGGTCTTTTCCCCGGGCGCCTGGCGGGGATGAGAAGCGGCTGCTCGCCGCCGCGCTCCGGCCGTCTGGTCTGCATTAGTGTTTTTATAAGAGGCTCAAACAAATCGAATACAAGGTCACCAAATAATTAACAGTTGTGAATTCCCTCCTTCCCCATTAAAATACTTCCCTGCTTATATTTCATTTTCCTTCTGCCAACGACAACACTGCCTGGGCAAAGGCGCTGCACAGATTACACTACATTGCAGCTTTCGGTCCACCCAGAAACCCGCTGTTTTGCATAAATATGTTGCACTAGATGAACTTCAAGTGGGATTTACTCTTTTCCTCTGACACATGCACAGCCGGGCAGTTTCCAGCTTCTGCACACGGGATCCCCCTTTCGTCCTGCCCTCCCGTCCTCACCCCCTCCGGACCCTAATGGCAAGAGAGAAATAACAGCAGCCGGACCCCTGCCCGTCTGAACCAGCTGCCTCTCGACTGGAACCCGAAACAGCACAAAGAAAACGGGGAGGGAAGACGGAGACGGTCTAGACCCATTTCGAATTCCTTATCCCTTGGGTGCGGAGCTCAAAGCTCCGCACACAGGAGCCTGGTGCAGTACCGCTGCTGCGAGCAGCTCTGCAGATGCGGAGGGCAAAGGCCCTTGAAGCATCCTCTTCCCGCAGGAGATCCTTTTGAAAATCGCGCTCCTCGCACCCCGGCTATTTCTTTTTTGGTTTGTCCCGAGCCGTGCCGTGTTTCTTGCTGGCTGTGGATTTGCTTGTTTATAGGTCCCTTCTCCCGCTCTCTATTTTCTCCCCCCTGCCTGGTGGAGTCCTTGCAGCTCCTAATTGTCCTGCCTTACTGTGGAGCTCCAATGCTGGGGGTCCTGAGGCCAGCGAGAGCACCATCTGCGTTTTAATGAGTTACTTCATGTGCCAACAGTAATTTTCCTACATTCAGCTAGGTCCTGTCTGATCTTGCGACCGTAACAAGGGGAAGCGAGTGGGGGGCGGGAGGGGGTGTAGAAGTGGGAATCGCAAATCCTTCCCCCCTTTCTGCGCCATTTTTCTACCCATGGCGCGTGTGGCGAAATATATAGATATACATATGTATATATAACGCTGTAGTGAGGCTTTCCTCTCTCTTGAACTGTCCTGAAAGCGATCTTCCTAGCTCCAAGCGGGAAGGAAAGCAAGGAGCGGCGGGGAGGAGTGGTGCCTGGCCGGTTCTGGTGCCGGTGCCCGCACCCTCCGCAGCCGAGGGCACTGGGCCAGGCTGTCGCGGGGTCGTTACGGGCAGGAGCCGACGCTGCGTTACCTATCCCGCGGGGCGCTCCCACAGACACGCAGGCACAGCAGCCCATGCTGTGCGGGAAGGGTATTTCTCGTCAGGCAGGACTCAAAGCTGCTCCGTGCTTCTCTCGGAGTTGCTGTCCCCCCGAAATCCTGCTCTGAAGGATGCGGTGCGGGAGGGACGTCCACCGCTACCTCCCCCGGTCCTGCCGCTTAGGTAAAAAGCAGCCCATCTAATTGGGTTAATTTGGCCGTCTATATTGTCTGCAAATTAATTGACAGAAACTTCCCCTCCCCTTTTCCGCTTTCCCTGAGCAAAGACTGTTCATCATCAGCACAACTCCAGCTCGCCAATTAACTGGGCTAGGAGCCCACGGGGAGGTGGGCAGTAAAATAGCTACCACTTCAGAGGAACGGAAGCTCTCTTGAAGTTTTTTGGTGATGTGCCATTGGCTGGTCCGCTTCATTATGGGAGACTAGACAATATTTGATATGTTATGACATGAACACTCAATTAGATCACTGAGTTGAAATACTCCAATCAGTGGCTCGATGCTAAGCAACCCTCAGAAGGTCCAGCACAAGGTCACAGTCTGTGACACATCAAATCAAAATCAATGGGGAAAAGTGAGGCTTTTCCTCAATCAAACCAGGACTTCTGTTAGCAAATCACTTCCCCCGGAGTAGAATCTCCCATGCAGCGAGATGAGCTAAATTTGTTAAATTAACTGTCTTTCTTCTCGTTATCAAGAATAAGATGATCTTGAGCACGGCTCTAGTTCCCCGCGGCTCGCAGAATTAGCACCCCGTTTCCTTTCCGGCGGAGAACTCGAGCCAGCTCCTTCTGACCGCTGAACTTTGCAAACCCTGTTTCTAGAAAGCGAGACCTTTTCCCCCACCCCCTCGTTTAACAGCGGCGAAAAACAACAACCTCCACGCGGAGACAGCGGAAAGCGAACCCGCGTGTCCCATCCCCTCCCGGTGCGCTCCCGACCGCGAGCACCCACTGTGGGCGCTTCCACGCATCCTCCGGAGCCCCGAGGGGGGCGACGGGCACCGGGGGTGAGGGGGCGGGGGGGAAGTAGAGCACAGCCGCGCTCCCTCCGAGGCGAGGAACGGCCCCGAGACGTGGATGACCATGGGGCCGTGGGTCCGAGGAGGAGATGAAAAGCTCCGGATGGGGGGGAAGGCAGAGGTGGGTGGTTGGCGTTCGGTTAAGGTAGCGAGCGGCTCCTGGAGTTAAGGGGAGCCGTGCTGTTTTCTCGGCTCTGCGTTTTGCCCTAAAACTGTTGGAAGTGGGGAGGTCGGCGTGCCCAAATCTCTGGGTCCCGGGGAGAAGCCTCTGCCAGCCGCCGGCAGGTACACGGGCAGGGTCTCGCGGGGGGGGGAGGAGGGGTGGGCGGGCGGGCGGAGGGGTGGGTCTTCAGATACGGAAGAGGGGGGGACGGAAAGAATGTACAGCACGCACTGAGGGCAGGAGCAAGTCAGAAGGTTGGCTGNGTACACGGGCAGGGTCTCGCGGGGGGGGGAGGAGGGGTGGGCGGGCGGGCGGAGGGGTGGGTCTTCAGATATGGAAGAGGGGGAGACGGAAAGAATGTACAGCACGCACTGAGAACCTGTTAATTAGTCTGTCCTTAATGGCTCACAAACCAGGGTAATGAAAAAGAAACAAGAGAAAAAAAGGGAAAGGGAAATGTTCCTCCATATCTCCGAGAAACCTGCACTCGCCGCACTGGTACTAGCGATACAACAACGAGAGAAAAACAAAGCAGGACCCCGGCAGGGGCTGCAGGTCGCCGGGGCTGTCCCGGGAGCCCCGCGGTACCGGTGCTGCCCAGCGAGAGTGGGGGCAAGGCCTGGGGCCCGGCCTGTCCCGGGCTTCGCCGCCCGCCCCGTCCTCTGCCCCTCTCCGCGGGCTCGGGGAAGCGGCCCCACTGCTGGTCCTGGACAGGACTGCTGCGTACCAGCCTCCCCCTGCTCAGCGGACGCAGGATGCAGCCCCGAAGCAGACGGCGGGTTCGGGCCGCCCAGAGGAGCCCGGGTCCGGCGTTTACCTGGGCTCCAGGCTGCCTCCCCGCAAGCGGAGCAGTCCCAGCCCCAATGCTTCCAAAGGGGGCCGATGCTCTTCCAGGTAAACCCGATAAAGCGACCCTAGGCGAGAGCAGCTTTACGCAGCAAATGTTTGCCCTCGGTCAGTTTGAACTTTCTATTTGCCTTACAGCCGCAGCGATAAGAGCGATCCTTTCTCCGACAGACGCAAAGAAACCAGAAGAGCGTTTTTTTCTTTTCTTCCCCGAGGTTGCATTTGCGCCCAAACCGCCCCTGCAAGGCTGGGGACGGTTTCCCACCACCCTTTTGACGACTCGGGGAGGAACACGCGTGTTTCTCTCATGCAGCATTTACGGCCGCAGCGGTGCGGGTGTAGCTCTGCGGGACAGTTCGCGGTGCTACACCAGCACCGCGGGCTCGCCCTCAACTAAAACAACGCGATGCTGTGATTTACCGAAAGATCCACTTCTCTGCGATACCGAGGGGGCAGGAAACATCAGTGCCCAGTGCAGTCCGTTCCCCACCTCCTCAGAGCCAAACTCCGCGGGACGGCAGCCTCGCACTGCAGAATGCTGCGGGAAGGGGCGCACGTAGCCCCGGAGGGACGGTGAGGGGCATGAGGGAGGATAAGGGACAGAACTTACCTAGTCCCTTGTCTACAAAACTAGTGATGGTGTTGGCGGATTTGGACGACTGAAAAAAGCTGGCGTTGATGCCCAGTTTCTCTGCGATGGAGTAAGTCCTGAACAGAGACAGCATGTACTCGTGGGGTTCCGCCCGTGGGAATGCCCGGCCCACGGCGTGTCCGCCTTGCCGCGGGCGGTTCTCCCGTGGGGACCGCGGCACCCTGCGGCCCCGTCCGCCTTTGGAAGAGGCGGTGAGCTCCGAGGCTGTGGGGAGGGAAGCCGGGAGGCAGCAAGGTAAATCCCAGAGGAGGCTGGCGAGCAAGGCGGCGGAGAGCAGGGCCCGGCGCGCATTCATAGCGAGAGGCGGCGGCGATGGGGAGGAAGAGGAGGGCGGCCCGACGTGCGGCTCCGGCGGCCCACGGAGCGGCGCGGGGACTGCGCGGCGGCGCGGCGCGGCGCGGGGACTGCACCCGGGCGGGCTCGGCCCGGAGCAGCCCGCCCCGCCCCGTGGGTACCGCCCCGCCGCGGACCGCCCCGTGGGGGCACCCAGCCCGCCCCGCGGGGCGGGACACCCCGCTGACGGGTGCTCGGGGGTCCCTCCTCTCTGTGTACTCCGCGTGGGAGGTGGACATGAGGGCCGGGGGGAGATGCTGCGTGTCTTGCTGCAACCCTTCGGGTACCGCTCCTCGTCAGCTGGAAGATGCTTTGGCGTGTTCAGGTGTCCCTGGGGTGCTGCAGACTCACGCAGTGCTAACGGTCTTGCTTGAGATCTTTCGTGTTCCCCTGGCTATGTGAGCAAGAACTTGCCACAAAGCAGGGGTCTTGCAAGAAGGAGGATCTGGTGGGAAGTGGGGGTCTCACCTTGGAATAAGTTAGGGCCCAGTTAGTGGGCAGCCTTGGGGCAGAGGAGGAGACCATTCTCATTCTTTCAAAATCTGCAAAGCCATCAAGAGGGGACCAGTCTGAGAAGAGCACATTCCAGGCTGGGGCCTGGGAAAATGCAGCGCTGGGCAGGCAGTGCTGGCAAGATAAGCAAGACAGGGCAGGCAGAAAAGCTCCTCAGAGAGGGGCACAATATTTTTCTTGCACCGGTCATGCAGAAGAGAGCAGTGGAGCAGAAGCAGGAGGATTCACCCACCACTTTTCATTTGGCTTTTCAGAGGTGCATTCTCTCACATAAGACTGGTGTCATATCTCCAAACAGTTTCATCCAACCATCTATCTAGGGTTCAAAGCAAAGCATGGTAACAAGCTTGTGTTACCCTGCCTGTCCTGTTCCCTCCTTGCTTCTTCCAGACATCCTCATCCTCCTTTATTTCTCTGCTTGCTTTCTTCTGCTCTGTGCTGAGTTTCCCTCCTTTCCTCTCCTGATCTCCCATTCTCCACATCTTCCTACCTTTCCACTGGTGGATTTTCCTCTCATTCCATCAAGACATGCTACAGCCTGAGGGTTGTGAAGTGAGAGCTCAGTGTGCAGATATAATGGGCATCTGGCTTTCAGTCCATGTTGAATTTGACATCTCCTCTATCAACAGCTGTTCTTCATGTCATGGCCATGCAGTCACATGCTGGACTTTCTTGTCTTTTTCTTTCCCTTTCTCATTTTCCACCAAGAGAGGACAACTTATACCTGGGCTTTTGGCACAACTCCCAGTGAAACACATCAGTCAATGAGGCAGACACAGCTAGGGCGTATGGAGCCAGCATCTAGCCTGGTAGGTCCCAGTTTGCTTATTGGGAGTTCAGTCCCACCCTGCTCCACAGCTCTTGGGAAAAGATGCTAGGGGAGATGAGGAGCACATTCAAAGTAAGTGAGGGACTCAGGTTCTAAGTGACCAAGGCTGCATTGCCACTACTGAAGGAGATTACTGTGAGGCGCTTCCCCACAACACTCCACATATGGCTCCATTGTGGTTTTGGCCCACATCAGCTAGCACTTTCCCAAATAGTACCCAGGCCTGTTACAAGTTATAGCTTATGCCAGGGGCTGTCCCTAGACAGCCATTTGGATGTGACCATGTGGATGTGGGACACATGGTATAGCTTGGATTAGAGAAGAGGCCTACCATTGCCTTGATTTCTTTTTAGCGGGATAGATGTGCTGTGAGGTGCTGGCAGATGAACTGTGAAGAAACAGGGCTCTCCGAAAGAGTATCAGTGACAGTGCAGAAATGAGGCAAGTGTTCTGCAAAACCATTCCCACGTTGTTCCATACTGGTTTTTCACCCCCTTTTATTTATTGTCCCCTGCTTCACAGCCTCCCTCCTGACCATTCCCCTCCCTTTTCATAAGCTGCTTTTCGCTCTGGGACCTTTCCCCTTTCTCCTATCCCTTTGGTTTCACTTTTCTGATGCCTCACCTTTGTTACTTCTGCTCCCCTTTGCCACTCCCACCCTTTCTGCTCTGTACTTAGCATTTTGGCTATTTTTTTCTTGCCATGACCCAGTTCCTTCTGGAGCCTTATCATCACTTTTGTTTCTTTCTGCCCCTTTTGTGCCTTCTTCACTTATTCCAGGCTCCTGCTTGCTATCTCTAATCAGCTGCCCAGCTCCAGTTTCCTCTCCGCCAACCCCTCCACCAACCCTAGTCCCCCAGGCTCTTTCTTTTCTCCCCTGCTGCATTTCATTGTCCTATTTTCCTTTTCTGAGATTGTTTTCACTTGCCACATCCCCTCCTTGTGGTCTCCAGTGCTGCTGCTGCACGGCTGCCCTTTCCCACTCCCACCCTGCTGATTTCCAGGGTCCTCCCGCTGCTCCCAGAGTGTCTGTTCCCTTCCTGCCTTTGTCTCTCAGTCTGTCTCTCCTCTTCCCTCTTTGTTCTCAGCTTTTTCCTCCCTTGGCCTCCTCCTCTCCCAAGGGAAGGTGGCTTCATACTAATGCAAAGCTGCAAGGGTCGAGTGGTCTCCAGAGCAACTTCCATCAGCCCGATTTCATTTCTACCTGCTGCTTTCGCACATTTTAACTCATTCTCTGAAATTGACTCAGATGGCTGCTTTCCACTCTAGATTCTCTACTGGGAGCCTGACTTGAAGCCTTCTGCAGTCAACAGGGCTTTCCCCTGGCTCCAGTGACCTTTCAGGCAGCACAGAGGCTGGGGAGGCACATACCCAGTTGTTATCACCCCTAAACAGTGATGCGCACTACGTGGCAGTTTACACAGGTAGTAGCAACAGCCATGAAATAGGCAGCGCTGCCCTCCTGCCTGTTGCTCTCAGCGCCAGGCCCCATTGCTCAGGGTGTCCCTTGTCATTTTGGAAGACAATCCCATTGTTCAATATGGATAACTGCCAGGATCATCACTTAAGGGAACGATGAAGTGTAGGGAACTGAGAAGATGTAGCAGTCATGGTGTCTTATGCAGCTACACAGCCAGATCACTGCAAGGGACTTGAATACATCAAACCATCTTCAGAAGTTTTGGTTTTGATGGGCATTGGGAAAACTGTATGGAAGCAGACCTGGGAACCACAGGCAGGAGCGAGCACCTCACTAGGCAGCAGGACAATGAATCAGTGTCTGTGAAACATTTGGGATCCTGGCTTCAAAGCTCAGCAAAGAGCGTAATAATGGCAGCAACAATGAGTAGAGTAAAATAATAGCAGCCACCAGAAAAGAAGAATAGCATTTTTTAAAATAATTTCCTTTCTGGGTTTCTGAACAATAAAAGTTGGGCAGATTTGCGGTCAGAATTGCATTATGAATATTTTGTAACTTTTTTCTTTTTTTTTTTTTTTTTTTTTTTTTTTTTTTTTTTTTTTTTTATTTTTAATGTGTTTCTCCAAACTAAAGCAATTTGGAGGCTGAAAAACTGCAGTTTTAAAACCAGCTTAATTTGTTTTCTTGCACTACCACACACGATTTTCACATCCTATGAATTTTTTCCTTTCTGTGAATTTTTTATTCTGGGGAAAAGAAAAATCATCAGAGGCAAGTTTGAAAGCCAGGAGACAGCCCAAATCAAACGCATTTCCCCCTCTTTTACCCCAGAAATGTAACTGAAATTTCTCTTGTTATAACCATAAAATGAGCAGCAATCTTGAGGACTAGTGTCAGAGGTTAAAATTCATTCCTGCACAAGTGGTCAAGCATCACTCGTTTCACCTCTGGTTTGTGGTATTAGTAAAGAGCTGACCAGTTTGTAGACAATCCTTAATATCTTTAATATTTTTACAGCTATGTTGTGGCTTATTTCAACATGAGTGATCAATTGTAGGGTTTTTATCTCTGTGAAACAAAATAATTCTTTATTAGTTGAGTAAAAAATGTACCCACTCAAAATATGAGCTTCTTCCCCTTTTACCACAAAAAGCTCCAAAAAAGCTGTGGTCATACCATGTAATTAGGGGGTAGGAAATCGTATTGGTAAAGCAGTTAGCACAACATTTTCTGAGATGCCCATGTAATCCGTATGTGCTCATTTTCAGCAGCACACCAGCCTCCACAAGCCTTAGATTTGAAAATGTGACTTGTCTTTCAAAGGCCCCAAATCTGAGGCATTAAACTCTGATCACTTTTAGCTTCAATGATTTTAACACCTCTACTTCCTTGCTGCAGTACTCCTGAAAAGGTTGGGTTTTGGTGCTCCATACGAGCAGGAATATTTGTTTTCAGAAGAGAGTTTTTGACCCAGAAGCTGCTTCCTTTTCCCCAAATGAACTTCCCATGTGGGTAATGTTCTAGCTCCTCTCACTGCCTCCTTCCTGGCTGGGATGCCCTGCTCTCCAGCTGAGAGCATCCTCAGGGACAAAGCACCAAAATTCCTTCTCTGCTGTCTGCATCCTAGACCATCTCATTGGGCAAATACAGATCTTTTTCTGCTCAATAGAGGAAACCAACATTTCTCAGCATATGTGTTTCATCCTGCCCACTTTCCAAACTGTTAACAGAAACCTCAAAAGCCAAAGAAGAGAAAGAATTTTAACTGTCTATGGTATGTGAACTAATAGGAGGTGAAGAAGCATACCCAAATAAATTGGGTTGTTTGAGGAGAATCTGAACCAGCTCCCACATTGTGATACTCCAAGGAAAGTTCTATTTTGCTTTCCAAGTGTCCTGCAAGGGATCTGTGCCTCTCCCCGTGCTCCATGGCCTGGGGGACTCTTCCAGGCAGAGTTCCCCTTGCTCCAGCTCTGGCTGAAGCTTGTGCAGCCCTACAGCATGGGGACAGGCTTTCCCGTTTCTCTTCCTTTTGCTCCTGCTTTTGGCAGCTGTTCTTCTCACAAGAAAAGTCAGGAGAAGTAGCGGGGCTAACCCTACACACCACTGTTGCTTTCTACAGTGTTTCATTTTGCTCGAACCAGTGGCGATGTTGCTTTTCTGCAAGCTCTCTGCATTTTTGTCACTGCCTTAGATTAGAACCATATTGTCTCTCACTCACAGTTAAAAACTTAATATATGGGCATGAAGAGTGAAGTCACTCCTGCATTCTTGGTGCGTCAAAACACATCCTGACATTGGGGAAACAAAGTGCGGCATGCAGAGCAGGAGAAAGGGAAGGGGCTCGCACGGGCGGTTCTGCTTTCATTCGTTCTGGAGTGCAAAATTAAAATGATGTAGGGAATCGTCCTTCCTGCTCAGGAGAGATTCAGTTTTGAAAAATTACTGCGAACTTTGTAAACATTAAAATAGAAGCAATAACGATGTGAAATTTCACACAGGGGATCTACAATGTTTGTATAATTATAAGCATATGGTTACTTTACATGAGGTCTCTGTTATACTTTTATTTACTAGTGCTTGGGGAAAACAGAGGTTCTCAAATTCAGTGTTTATTTCCATGTATAGGGAATGTCACTATACCCATTAACCTGTCATAATCTGCATTTCTGTCTCAGAGCTCCAGCTATATAAACTGACCCCCCCGTTATACTATCATTTCTAATTTGTTCAGCTACAATGCTAACTCACACAATTTCTGTCGTTCCTGGATAACGCATATCCTGCTGCCAGCGGCGGATGGACATAGCTTACCATCTTGGTGCCTGCTCATTTCAGCTCTTGGGGCTGAAAGTGAAAGCCTGTTGCTTCGATGCAGTTTTCTCTCTTCTGAGGAGTTTGGTGGTGCACGAGTTTGTTGTTTTCTTTTTAGGCTGACTTTTAGTCTGTGAGCTCAACCTCGGAGGGTATTGGCATTTCTGCTTCTTCTATGCAGAGTATCCACAATTCCTAATTTTGTAGGACACAAAAGGACCTCAGCCCCAGACCTCTCCATTATGTGGGCTGAATAATACTGTTTGTTGTCGTTAATACTTAGTGGCCTTATGTTTGTGGCTGCTCTTTGCTTCAGTGCAGTGAGTGCAGCAGCTCATATATGCATAGTAACTTCTGATCTTAGAAAAAAATTATGGAATAATTTCCAGGCATTTATTGCACTTTTATGTTCTACAAAAGCACACTTACAGTATTCCTAAGCTCAATATAACTGTAGGGTTTTGGGGGATTTTTTGAGGGGTGAGTACCTCAGCTCAGGCTTTCAGCTTTGGCTTTGCTCAGGTTGGGGCTATGGAACAATGCTCACTGTCATGAATGATCACAAACACAAGTTCTACTTGGAGATGGACAGGGACATAGAGCAAATTCCTACTTAAAAAAGATGTGTCTGTACAAAGTGTTGCACCATCACAGTTTGGCCTAACACCACAAAGGGATTTATTTGCATCCTTTTATTTTACAATTCCTTTCCTCTCATTTCCCTTGCTTCCCTTTCATCACTCCTGCATGGGCACGTTCAGCACAGCAGCTGGGTTTTCTCACAGGCCCTGGGATGACTTTAAGGCATCTCACTTGCTGTCCTGCTACCCGTGTCAGGATGCAGGTGAATAGCTTACCTGAGACCCCAAAGGCGTGGGTACCAATCCCATCTGTATTCATACTACCCCAGAAGTGTCACTCCGTTTCTCCTTGATGCTGTTTCTACCTCATTCCTTGTTTCAACTGCAAGCACTTCAGGACAAGGGCTGCTTCCCACCATCCCACTGATATTTAAATTTTTTCTTAGTAAGGAAAATTTATTTTTCCCTTGTATTCATTCGTTCCAAAGCAGTCTGTCAGTGCCAGCCCTGCTGAGCCCATGGGTGTTGTTTATTGCTTTCCTAGGCAAGGATCTACAGACTTTTCCACTAAAGAAACTGCTTTAGGGTTCTTGTTGCATACAGACCCAAACCAGGGGGTACCAACTGAACAGCCTCCGGCAAAGGAAACCAAATCCTGGGAAGTCCAAAATTCATGTTGACTCTTGTCAACACTTTGGTGTTGGAAGGAGCTGTGCTGCAGCAGTCCTCAGGCTGGAGACATTCTTTGGTTTATGGAGGTTATGCCTGAAGACAGTGGTAGGGAAAGAGGAGGCACAGACTGAAGTGTGTGATGGTCACAGCTGTCATGTTAGTTGCACTTCCCCCCCCCCCCCCT
>NDXB01018481.1:0-20883 GCA_002631895.1 Agapornis roseicollis
GGACATGGAGCTGTTGGAACAAGTCCAGAGGAGGGCCACGAGGATGATGAGGGAACTGGAGCACCTCCCATACAAAGACAGACTGGGAAAGTTGGGGCTGTTCAGCCTGGGGAAGAGAAGGCTGCGTAGAGACCTCATGGCAGTCTTCCAGTATCTGAAGGGGGCCTATAAGGATGCTGGGGAGGGACTCTTCATTAGGGACTGTAGTGACAGGACAAGGGGTAACGGGTTCAAACTTAAACAGGGGAGGTTTAGATTGGATCTAAGGAAGAAATTCTTTCCTGTAAGGGTGGTGAGGCACTGGAATGGGTTGCCCAAGGAAGTTGTGAGTGCTCCATCCCTGGCAGTGTTCAAGGCCAGGTTGGATGAAGCTTTGGGTAAGAATGGTTTAGTGTGAGGTGTCCTTGCTTATGGCAGGGGGTTTGGGATTAGATGATCTTAAGGTCCTTTCCAACCCTAACGATTCTATGATTCTATAAGACTGTACAAGTATACAGAATATCTAATTCTTAATACTAGGAAAATTACCTACTTTTTGGATGGGTTTTCATGGCTTAAAACTCTATGGAAAAATCACAAATTTCATGTGCCTGAAAAAAGAAGTATTTTGAAAGCTTTGTAAAATGTCCGTTGGATAGCCTGAGAACTTCAGACCTAAATATTTCCAAACAATCTGAAAAAGGTAGAAATTACTGTGGTCAGAAGAAGCACTGAATCCTAAATATCTGAATACACACTGTACTGTTAAAATCTACAGAGCACTTTTTATAGCAAGGGTCTCTGAAGAAGAAAACTATTTATATATAACATATAATACAGTAATAATGGTAAGTACAGTAAGGATTAACATGAAGGCTAACTTTCATATACACTTTATTTGATTTTGTTAATCTACATAATCACATAGTATTCTGATGTTTAGTTGCACTAGAATTCACTTTTAAAAGTAGAAAGTTACATTTTCAGCTTTTTAGTTATAATTAGAGGAAGTAGTAAAGCAAACGGTGCCTACTTGGTGATAAAGTTATTTCTCCACATTTGAGGAACACAGGATTATAAATTTTAGAAACAAAAAAATCAATATAATGAAACCTGAAGAAATCACATATCCATTAGTAATTTAAATTAAGAATAGTGCCAGATTTTTATGGTAAAATGAAGACTGGCTACATTGCTAGTATTTTTCCTTTTGTGAACATCATATATAGTTATGTCCTTCTACAGCATAATATCCAGCAGAACTTAGGTGAAATAAAGAACAAGTGAAAATAGATTCTTTCCATCAGAGATTTTTGGGCATAAAAATAATCTTTTGAAACACATACAGTTATATTAAAGCTTGGCCATTTTCAGAACATGGCAGAGACAAGTTCTTAAAGGTGCACACACATTTCTTTGAGACATTTCTTAAGCTGGTAGAAAGGATTTATCTAAAGTTCCACCAGGTACAGGGATTTGTGTATCTGTAAGTCCTTGTTCAGCACCTTGGTAAAGCAGATGTCTGTAGACCTGTCAGACCTTAAAATCTGAAACAATGCCAAAGACTAGAACCTGGGGTGTGGAAATCCTTCTGTGCATGTTTGTTTTCCTCCTTCTTCCTCACTTTCATTCATTATGCTTCCCTTCAAATTTCCCATCTATCTTTAGGAACCCCTACTTACAAAATGTACTGCCAGATGTGTGTGTGATATTTGACTAACACCAATGATGAAAAAGAAAAAATGATGTCTGTCTAGAAATTGATGCAGGAATCTTCCTATTACTAGGATAAGTAGGTTACTGGTGGTATTTTAGGAAAGTTAAACATTTTATCTTCCTGATAGTAAAAAAGGCTTAAAGTTCTCGTTCTTCTGTGATTTTTTCTAGTAACAGAAGATTCCTTTAATTCCAAGTTCATTCATAACTTGTGATGCCCTAAGTCTTCACTGGGGGACCAAAAGATATGAAGTAGTGAAATTTCTCTGTTATAGACAGTCTTGGCAATTTTGCTAAAAGGTTCCAGTGGGTTGGATAGTGATGGTGGAGGAAATTAACTGGTCTGGAAAGAACTGTTTGAATGACTATTTTGTCTCAGTGCTGCCTGTGAGAGTTTGGTAAATTAATGTGTCCTTTGCTGTGTTTCCTCTCTGAGCTATGTAGGGTTGGATGATTCTGGAAATAAGGAGAAGCAGAAACCTCCCCTGATCATCCTGAACTAAACACTGGCTAACTCTTCCATAAGGATCCATGTTCCTTTTTTCTAAAATGGACTAAGAAAGGAGCTACACTTGAAAAACTGAGACACATTTAAAAAGCCAAGAATTTCACTGTTAAAGAATGCAATCCTTCATTTAGTCTTTTGTGCCTTTTTTTTCAGTACAGTGAGATGAGATATGGATGGAGCTACAGCCTTATCTCTGAATTTTCATTGTCTGGCTTTGATATTGACTTTAATGTTAAACAGGCAATAATGGAAGGACAGTTCTTGCTTTATACTTCAGGAAATAATACTGTACTTAAAAACCAGAAACAAAGAATGATAAACATGCACCTCAGAAGGGATTCAGGGCAAAGGGCAGAGCAATTTTCCTATCAAGTTTAGAATTCTCTTCTTTTTTACAAGGAATTCACCTTTCACTGTAGTACTATTATTACCTTTTCTTTTTTCAAAGGGTGGATATGGATATGTGTGACTGCATACACAATTTCGATCCGATTTGGCCTCTGGAAACAGCATCTTTGGGAGCAAGTCCTGGAAACAAGACTCTTCAGTGGAAGGTCCCTGAGGTGGTTCCTCGGCACTGTGATAACAGCAATAACAGTAACAATAATAGGAGCAGATGGGACACTGCAGTGATGGACTCTCTGATGATCATGTATGTACTTTTTGTTTGGGGTTTCATGCTGAAGATAAGATTTTGGGGGCATGAGGTCTTGTTTCAAGCATATGCTGCCTGCCAAGATATTAGCTGCTTACTGGTTATTTAACTGCCCGATACTCTAGCCGAATGATAGAAACTCTTTTCTAATTAAGTCCAAAGAAAATGCATCAGCATAATACTAACAGTTGAACAAAGTTGTCAAAGAGATTCAATTTTTGTCCAGATTCTTACCCTACATTCTTGCTGGGGACACAGCACAGTGCTTGGGTAAGTTATCTATTCATAAAGTAGCCATTTAAATAAATCAGCTGGTGGAAGGGGACAAGAATGGGAGAGAGCAGGGACATGGGAGGAGGGGGTTGTTCTACCATTCTGTCAGTAGTGCTTCACCTCATACTTTCAGGCAGCCATACTTTCAGTTAGCCTCTGGCTAACTTTTGTAATAAAGCTATGTTAATATGGTTTAGCTTCTTAATCTAGATAGTACCTACAAGCACTGCACAGCTAAGAGAGCTGTAGTGATCAAGATTCAATTAGACGTTTATTAGACCTCTGGGTTCTGAGGCTTCTTTGAGAATAGATCAGTAGGTAAAAAGTCAGGTCAAAGAGAACAACTCTTCAAACACAATAAAGTACTATATAAGTTTATTTAGCTAACAATATGCTAAAAATGAAACTCTGTAAAATGCATTTTATATCCCACTTGATTGTTACAGTCTGTGGCAACGTGAAATAATTGTGTAATAAGATTTCAGAAGAACTTTCTTTTGTGGTCTTTTAAAAACACATCCATGAAAAAAAAGTTCCTTGTAATAAGGTTCCTTGGTGAGCTGACAAAAGTTAAAGTATTGCTAGCTACATATATCTCTGGTTAGTCTTTTAGTCCTTTTAGCTAGAGTCCATGGAATGATCTTCTTTTTTATGGACCACAACTAAAAACCCAGAATAAGGATTTATTTCATTGAGGTCATCATTACATTCCCAATTAGTAAGTCCCCGTTGGCTTATTTAGCCAATATTTTAATTAATTTGAACCAACATTAACAAAAAGTTAAAGAAACTGCTAGCAAGAGTAATAATGCTTGAACCCCAGAAAAACCTTTTCAAAGCTTCATTTCTTTCAAGCTGTCAGTGATCTTACACTCTTTTGCAACTTTTGCATCTCTTGCCTGTATGTTTGAATTTCATACATATCTAACCAATTATAGTTGTGCCTTGTTCAGCATGTGATAACAGATCCACATTCAGAAACAGCAGAGCAAAAGAAACTTCTTGCCCCTACATATTTCCCTTGAAACTGGCAAACTCCCATAGAACTACTAGAGTAAAATGAGAAATGGGCAAGAAAGAATCGCACTATACACTGCAGAAAGAGACAGCAATATAGATGGAGAAGCCTGCTGTCCCTTAGTTTTCAGCAGGAGACTAACTAGCCAATACAGATGAGAGCTTTGTTTGGAACTACCGGGCAGGAATCATGCTCATTTTAAGCAGTCATGAGAGAGTTTCTTGGCTGACTGTCAAGCATCTATGGCAACTGGCTAAGGCTGAACCTGCACCTGTGCAAGGAATATCATCCATTTTGCTGAAAGACCTGCAGTGAATTTCTTTTGTGTGTGAACAAGAAGGTATGTAGTGTGTGTTAAATTTTGCAGGGGATCTCTTGTGGTATTGCAGTCCTTTCTGGAAACCAGAGAACAAACTGGTCCCTCAAGTAGCTTTATACTCTTTAGAATCACATCATGGCAGAGTGCAATGTATTAGCTATCAGATTTTGTTGACACAGGTAAAAATGGTGGTAATATATGTAAGTGGAGTGAGAAGGTCTTGCATGGAATTAGAAAAGTTATGGTGCTAACTGCAGATGTATAACAGAGAGCTGCATTGATTTTGTTTAACCCCTGATAAAACTCATGCAGAAAGAGTTACCATGGCAACAAGGTCCAAATCAGGCTAGCACGAACTAAAGGGCTGAGATAACACATTCCCATTTTTAGCACTCTAAAAGAGAGAAAATCCCTAATAATCACAGTAAAGACAGAAACAATACGATCTCAAGCTGCATAATACACTAGTAGGTCAACAGCTGAAAGTTAAGAATTCCCACAAGAAGACCATTTCATGGAGAACAACCCTCCCCTCCAAAAAAAAAAAAAAATTACAAATCAAGATGAATTTAGTGAGGGGTAAAATATCAAAATAAGAAAGTCAGAATGCTGGGGGTCTCTATCCTGATTGAAGGATAGTTCTAAAGTTTTATAAAAGAAGATAGTAACAGAAAAAATGGGAATATCTTTAAACTGCAAAAGGGTAGATTTAGATTACATATAAGGAAGAAATTATTTACTGTGAGGCTGGTGAGACACTGGAACAGGCTGCCCAAGGAAGTTGTGGATGCCCCATCCCAGGAATGGTTAAAGGACAGGTTGGATAGAGCTTTGAGCAACCTGGTCTAGTGGAAGGCATGGGGCATCCCCATGGCAAGGGGGATGGAACTAGATGATCTTTAATATCCCTTCCATTATACAACACATTTTTTTACTGTAGGAATACTGTGACCAGAAATGCATTTGCCAGATATATGTTCAGGAACTCTATTTTATCTACTCCTGTTCTTCTGAGGCACTCTGGAGGATCATCCCTAAATATATATCATTATAGACTAGTTATGGTGGATCAAAATATGCCACTCCCTATATCTAAAGGAATGAAATCAATAGAATATTATTTTACAATCCAGTAGCAATGTGTAGGATACTCTGCAGCCTCATACAGGATGTCAGATGAGCCCCAGAAAAGTGACACTGAAGGTCTATGACTATGAGGTGTCTGCTGTGACTATGACAACATACAGAGAATCTGAAAAGGTACCAGAGAGGGGCAGTAAGCCAGTGTGGTTTACACAGTTCTTGGCAAAGGACTTTCTTGCTTGTCTTCTCAGACAGACAGACTTCCAATGTACCACACTTCTGTCTAACTCAGACATTACTGGATACTATACAGTCATTACCAGATACTATACAGTCATTAACAGGACTAAGGAGCTTGTTGCCAGTCTTGTCTCTTCTTCCCTCATGGTGCAAGTTTGGGTTTCTTTTTTTTTTTTTTTTTTAAGATAAACCTGGGGGAAATTATATTTTTCTGAGAGGATGTTTAGTGCAATCTACTGGGCAAGAACCATAAAAGCATAGGGGGCTTGGTACCAGGTTGACACCTGAGGAACCCTATTTGTAATTCTGTAGCAGGCACAGCAAGAAGGATCACTCCTATCTTGACTAGGTGGCAGCATATGTTTTCTGATAAGAAATGCGAAGGTTATTCAGGCAAAGCGCCTCTGTCAACAGATTCTTTGTGAAGAGCAGATTGAATGTTTCATGGGGACATTTTCCTGACAGATTTGTTGTCAGCCTTGGCTTTCTGCCCTAAAGACGCTTCTTTGATTGAATGGCAATGTCATTGTTCTGAGTAGCCACAGTCTGGATTACTCTTCCTTCATCAAGCATTATACCTGCTATGTATGTTTAAAATGTTCCCATTTATTATCAGCTAGTCTGAAACTATATTAAATGGTATTATGCTGCATTTAGAATTGGGTTTTAACTCTGGAGTGTGAAAGACAGACATACCAGAAACAGTAATTTTCAGACAAACCATTGGACCTTGAAAGTGTAATCTTATTGAAGAAATTGTGCTTTCCCTACCATGAATATGAAAATCCTTTAAGTATCAGTTTAGCTGTCTTCATGACTGCTGCTGTCTGACCACAGCAATCATCTACAGTTCCTGGTATTTACAGTATTGAATATTGGTGACATAGTTTAATATTTCACTGAATTTTCTTTCATTAGGATTACTCCCAAAAGCCTCTAAGATGCATGTAAGCACAGAAGATGTTACCTGAACTCTTGCAGGACAACCATTGACACATTACCACATGAATCAAAATCTGACCATGGTGAACCTACAGTGTCCTGAAAACAAAATATTTGAATTCTATGGAGAAACACTACCTAGCATCAAGTTCAACAAAGCCCTTTTCTAAGGGAATAAAATCAGTGCTACTAACCAATAATCAGATAGATTAGCTTCTCAAAGCAGTTTTAATCATGGTGTCTCAGAAAATATATATTAAGACATTATATACATATATGTTTATACATCTCGGAGCCAATAGGATAGCTTAATATTTGAACAGAGTGTGTTTGCTGCTCAGTTGGATTCTCAAGAGCTGCTACAGTAACAGCCAACATGGGACCCTCCTGTACCGGGCATTACCAAGTAAAATACCAATGAATAATGAAGCAGTGCTGTCTAATGTAAGAAATGATGTTAATTACCTTCCTCTATTTCACTTTGAAAGGACAATTTCCGTCTTCGTAGTTTGCAGTTATCTCCATCCGTATCATTAGTAGTTTGTGATCTTATTACGAGGTCAGACTTGATTAATGAAATATGAAACACAATGACAGATTAGTCACATCTAAATAGAATAGGTTTTCGATTGGTGATGGACTGTTAATCATAGTCAAGCTTTAAGAAAGGTAATATTACACAAATCAGAATTCATCAACCTCTTCTTCCCCAGTTAATGGCATTGCTCAATGCTAATGTTAAAAGTTCATGCTGATTGAGCAAAACCATAAACATCACCACCTGATGGTGAAACAAAAGTGTTCTGATAATAAGTTTACATGGAAAAAAGTGAGTTTATATGTTACCAATTTTCTGAACTTGCACAGATGTGGTTTAAGAAATCTTAGAGAAATTAAAGAAAAAAATTAAATAACCTCTAACAAAGACTGTATACTATTGCAAGAAGTAATGTGGTAACATTGCAATTAGATTTATATTTAACTATACTGTAATGATTATAAAGGTTACATTTTACAACAGTAAGACTGGCAAACACCAGGTGCTCTACCCCTCATTATTTCATCTTTCTAGACCCTCTCTTCCTCTCAACCAGGTCCAGTTAATTCAGGTACTTATTTTCATAGCAGAATACTATGTTGGTTTTATCTATCCTTCTTATAGAAGATGATTTTGTTTCCCCATGATAAACACAAGATACATTTAAGTCTTTTTCTACTTACTTGAAACCGTTGAATTTGCAAAAAAGCAAGTTATGCTCTTTGTGTACATACACATGGCATTGGCTTCAGCCTACTTCCCTGTGTTAGTGAGGTTTCCCATACCACTTAAGTAAACAGATTTGCATGTGGGAGAAGGGCAGAGGGAAAGAAGTGGGAAGTGTTTACATCTTTCTCTATTTCCTTCATTGTAAACCTGGTGGGTAAGGTTCTTCAGTGGTGGCCCACTGGTAGAAAAACTGGAGGAGAAATTTCAGTGAAATTTCAGTTTTAGCTTAAATTTATCACTAGACTAGGAATTAATTTTATTGTATTTCACATGCAATTAATAATGATGGCCTTTTCAATAAACACACACAAAAAAAAAAAACTTTTAAAATAAAAAGGTAGAATTTATCTTTCATTTTCAGAATGATATTTTATTAAAAAAGACTCAGCATTATAGGAAGTGACATTTCTTGTCAGAAGTTAAATTTATTTAGATTTTTAAACTAAAGATCCACATATGATTAGCAAAGATTTCCCTATCATTTGCAGCCCAAACTTTAGTATTCTTTCTTCCTTGTTTTTCAGAAGGTCTTTGAGGCCAAATTATGATAGCTCCTTCTCACTGAACCTTTTTTCCTTAAAAGTATAGTCAGAAAACACAAAACAGCAGTATTTCATAAATAATGAAACGTAAACTAGCCGTTCTGTGGGCAGTATAGTCCATGTTCGTGGCCAGTGCTGCCACCTACAACATTCTAGAGAAGGCCTTAGCCTCAGTGATAGCATGAGCTGGGCAACAGCTCTTTCCCTCTCCCCTCCTGGCCCAACTTCTCCTCTCTTTCCCAATTCAGACTGATCCTGGCAGTCTGAAAAAAAGAAAACCAGGTAATTTCTCTACTTCCTGAAGATACGATCTGTGCAAATGGGGACACTTAGGACAACCACTGGGAAAAAGACCATGAAATCTCTGCAAATATGATGGCTGAGTGAAATTTGAAAAACCCCTTGTATGCTTTTAGTCTTCTAGGAGGTAGGGTGCACTCCAAGATAAGAGAATTAACAATTCATGTTTGAAAGGCAATTAAATATTTTCTATTGTTAGACACAAAATGAATCCAGAGAATCTGATTTATCTCTATTTTATGGCTGTACAATTATATTTAGTGCCAAAAGTTCCCCTTGTGGTGACCCAGGCTATAGTCATCTGAAAAAAACATTTTCCATGGCTTTCACAAAAACATCCAATATTTAAATATAGCACAAAATCCTGTTAGATTAACATAATCTGAATAATGTCATTGACTTCTGCTGAGCTTAACTGACCTCAGTAGAAGCAATAAGGTGAGTGTATTTTTTTTTAAATAGGATTTCGCCTTAGCTTTTAGCTTTTAATTTTGCTATCCTTGTTTGTTTGTTTTTTTTTGTTTTTTTTTTTTTTAAATGCTTTTTTCAATTTTTTTTATTTTGGGTCAGATTCATCCCATTNGCCTTAGCTTTTAGCTTTTAATTTTGCTATCCTTGTTTGTTTGTTTTTTTTTGTTTTTTTTTTTTTTAAATGCTGTTTTCAAGTTTTGTTACTGTGGGACAGATTCAGCCCAATGTTAAAAAAACCCCTTATTGTACGTACCTTTGCAGTTTCATCTCTCAGATTAAAGGTCAGCTCTAGATTGGTGAGGAAGAGATCTGAAAATTCAGGGTACATATCCAAAACTTCTAGTAGATCTTCTCGCTGGATCTTATGTAAGTCACAGTAAGTTAAAGCTCTCACATCTGCATTTGACTTTCCTGGTTTTGCATAAAGATGTACCATCTCTCCAAAAATATCATTTTTCCCTGCAGAAAGAGAATTCAATGGAGATTATTCTTTTAAACAGTATACTGGGCTGCATCAAAAGAACCATGACCAGCAGGTTGAAAAAGGTGATCCTGCTCCCATGAGATCCTACTTGAAGTTTTGTGTATAGTTCTGTTGTCCTCAGCATAAGAAGGACAGAACCACAGAACAATAGAACAGTTAGGGTTGGAAAGGACCTTAAGATCATTAAGTTCTAACCCCCCTGCCATGGGCAGGAACACCTCACATTAAACCACATCACCCAAGGCTCTGTTCAGCCTGGCCTTGAACACCGCCAAGGGATGGAGCATTCACAGCTTCCCCGAGCAACCCAATCCAGTGCCTCACCACCCTAACAGGAAAGAATTTCTTCCTTATATCCAATCTAAACCTCCCCTGTTTAAGTTTTAAACTGTTAGCCCTTGCCCCTAATGAAGAGTCCCTCTCCAGCATCCATACAGGCCCCCTTCAGATACTGGAAGGCTGCTAGGAGGTTTCCACATGGAGTTGTTGGAGCAAGTCCAGAAGAGGGCCAAGGGGATGATGAGGGGGCTGGAATACCTACCATACAAAGACAAGCTGAGAAAGTTGGGACTGTTCAGCCTAGAGAGGAGAAGGTTGCATGGAGACCTCATAGCCTTCCAATATCAAGAGGATACTGGAAAGGGACTCTTCTTCAGGAACTGTAGTAATAGGAAAAGGGGTAAAGGGTTTAAACTTCAATAGGGGAAGTTCACGTTAGATATAAGGAAGAAGTTATCTACTGTGAGGGTGGTGAGGCACTGGAAAAGGTTGCCCAAAGTAGTGGTAAATGCTTCATCCCTGGCAGTGTTTGAGCAAATATATGAAGAAACTTCAAACACATTTAAGTAGAAAATAGCTTAGGTTTTATATTATTCAGAGGGAATGCAAAATTTCATGATGCAGAAATTGTTCTAAAGAACCTCTTCAAACATAGCTGCCTTTATTTTGATAATATTAAAATTCTTTCAGTCAGTGTTGACACATCTCTACTACCTGTTTGCTAAAATTGTGATCTCTGTTTGATTGCTCATTTTCCCCAAATTTGCACATAACCTTCATCAAGGCAGAGCAGTTGCAGCCATACACCAGTGAAAATATGCTCTAAACTAAGGGCTGCAGGGCTTACCTGTCAAATGGCATTTGGAGGGGAACTAGAAAAACACTTGTGGAACAGAATAGTGGTCATAGCAACTGAGTAACAGTAGGCTAGTAAAGAAATACGCAGGCGATCCTGCCTTTCTGTTAAGCATTTGTGGCTTTTACATAAGCTTACTAAAAGTAGTTCTGGTTTCTCCATTTTCTATAAAGGAAGCTGAAAGCCGGGTGAGCAAGCAGTTAAAAGCTTCAAAAAATAATTTAAGGCCTGATTTCAGTGAGAATCTTAAAGAGCACAGTCAGTTTAGCTTATCAACAGGGAGATTAAGAGGTAACTGATTATATTGAATATGACCTTATAGAGAGGAAAAAATACTTGGAACAAAACACCTCTACTAATGGAAAGGAATTGAAGCAGATAATTTTATACTGGAAATAAAGCACACATTTTTAACAATAAAAATGATTAACTATGGAAATAAACTGCCAAGAAAAGTGATCACCTTTTCATCCCATTATGTCTTCAGATCAAAACATGTTAGTTTTGTTTCATCAAGCACAGTTCATTAGACAGAACAGATAGTTAAAGATATGAAATATAACAGGAGTCATAGATATAACAGAGGTTAGCCAATATAATCTAACAGTCCTGATCTTAATGTTTATGAATGCAGAGGTTCCTATTCAAGGCATATAATGTCTTCTCTGCAATATGATTATTGAATGATTACAATATTTTTATATCTTGTCTGCAAACTAAAAGAAAGGATAGATTCTATAGGGTCCACAGCTATTGTATTTTCTAAGGATTTGGCAGAGAATTGCATTAGACTGCACCAGTCAGTACTGATGAAACCTTACCCAGCAGCATTAGACAGTGCCAACAAACTGAGGAAAACTTGGGGACAAAAGAAACATTTCTCAGAGCTCTGATTTCTGTGATGAAGTTGCAATACTTGTTAAGTATGAAAACTTTTTCCATGCTACCTCTGTTGGACTGAAGTCTTTTCAGCCCCAGAGGATAAAGCATTGAGTGTTTTGTATGTGTAGGTTTTTCAGAAAGAGAAATTAATTACAAATATTTTGCTAAGTATTGACAATCTTTGTTAGGCTTTTGTGTCATTTCATTGTGAAATAATTTTTGTTTGTATTATCTTGTATTCTTTTGTAGCAGATTTTTTCAAGATACCACAGATTTATTGACTGGAGTCAGCTATCAGACAGGCTCTTGCCTCATGGATCCTGCAACATGTGGGCCCACAGAGCAGTTCCTTTTGGCTGCAGTTGTGCACAGTTTTCTCCCTTTCTGTCTGACCCACCATTCCCTGGCAGTTAGGCTCCAAAGTGCAGCACCTGATGTGAGGAGCTGTAGCCTGGAAGAGACATAATGGCATTGCTGCAGTGTGAGAGCACAGGTACCTGATGTGCCTAACATGCAAAACTTGGCCAGTCTGCATCTTTGGTCCAGGAAAAATTGATGAGTTCATAAACTTGCCATTTATTCTTGATGGTGAGTGCTATAGAAGTTTGCTTGTTTTTTGATGTAAAAGATGAAATCCTCGATGAATCACACTGTTCATAATCAGCGGAAAACACACAAGTAACTAAAAACCTCACAGCATTATACTTGCATGATCATCTCTTTGCTGGTGTCTGAAGTTGGCACAGCTGATGAAATGCAACAGTGTGAGATGGCAAATTACCTTGATAACACCATCTAAACCTAGGGAAAAATTGCTGTAGGCACACCTGTGTATTTCTGTTCCTGCATCCACCCTGCAAAGTGCTATCAGAATATTCAGTCAGAAGTGGATTAACAGCGACATACCGCTACCAGTCCAGATTTTGTTTCGGCTATCTTTCTGGTTTCAAGTTCCTACAGTGGATGATAAACGAGAAGGAGGACATGTGCATGGTGTTGCAGCTGGTGTAGGTTTCTGTGTAGGAAAATCCTTCCTCATCTACTCAATTATTCTTTGTGCTCTTATTAGCTGATATTAAATTGGAGAAACAAGTTAGGAGTCTTGTTTAGGTAATGTTTTAGTTATTTTACTTTTGAAATTGCTCTGGATAGTGATTTCATATAAAAGCCATCACAAGGTGAGCAGGTGAGCTCCCAGCTGTACTGAACACTGCTCTGAGACATCTTCATTGGAAAAGAAAACAAGAAACTCCCTATGCTATACAAACAAGAACGTGTTAATCAGAAACATAGTGGAAATGTGTTATTTCACTAAGTATCAGACTAGATCAGATTACTCTGTTATTCTCTTCCTTTTCTATATGCTCAGTGGGCAGAAATAGACATTTCTGAAAACCTCTAGAAGACATTTTGAATGCCTGAAGTAGATACATTTTTTTTCCAGCTAGCATATAGGGAGTCTGTGTGCCTCAGAACCCTCATACACTGCGCAAGAAAAGGGTGTCCTTGACCTTGGTTCTTGCAGCAAAATCAAAACTGGAGTAATTTGGTATCTTCTTTACTCAACTTGCAGCTTACCACTTAACTAGAGATAAATCTGGCTCATTCCTGCTTTTATACCCAAGGACATGGGCTCTTTGGTGCGCATGAATTGTTGCAGTAATGTAGACTTTGCTCCTTAAATTATTTCTCTTTTTGATTTTAAATAACAGTGAGTAAAAAGTTTACAATTTTCCTTCACCAGAAACAACAATGGATATTTGTTTTCAATCCCCCGAGTCTTTTAACATGCCTTGTAGCAATGTACTTACCAAGAATGGCTACAACAATGTCACTCTTAAGGATTTCGATGGAGCCTCTTGACACAAAGTATAGAGCAGTGAGAACATCTCCACAGTGCACTAAAGTGTCCCCAGGAGGTGCATGTGTTGTTTTAAATTTCATAGCCAAAGCTCGAAGACAGCCTTTACTGGCCCCCCTGAAAGCTTTACAATTCTGAAGCAAATTTTGGTTGAGGTGCAGACAAATGTCAGCTTGTAAGCATTCTGGAAAGCCCTTCAGGACCTGGAAAGATAAGCATAAGGATTTCATGTGAATAATATGAAAGTTGCTTTATATAATTTTTTGTTCCTGGACAGAAAGAAGTGACATACAAATAGAGGTGGCCCTAAGAGTTGTCAGAGGCTTACAATTCAAGAAGTGCATAGTGTAATCTACATTGCAAATTTTATACAATGTGAATACTAATGTACATACTAGTGGATGTAGTGGTTACAAAATTCATTATTAAGATTTCTCCCATTACAAGAAATGGTACTAAGGTATATGAATGAATATACTGCAGTTAAATAACAAATAAGACAACTAATGGAAGACTACTGAATTTCACCTATTTGGACTAATATGTCTATTTCCTTTATATCAATTATGAAAGTACTACATTTAATAAGGCAGGGATTTTTGTTTTGTTTTGATTTTTTTTTTCTGAAGTAACCATGATAGCATTTTAATGGGATTTTTCTGTTAAATATATTCTGCTTGCAATTTTAGGATTTAGATTTTTATCAGAAAATGCAACATGTACCACTGAAATAGTGGTGTTATGCAGATTTACACAGGCAGATGATTAGTTCAGCAAACCATGGGGCTAGTTGCTATGGTCCTCCCTCATCCCTTGCTCAGAACAATGGGAGCTTGCCTGCAGTAGAACCATGGGATTCCTCCTGGGTACCATGGTAACATGTTAATTTTGTTTAGAAGAAAGAAGTAAGCTACTTACAACATGGTCATTATGTGTGAGCTAAATTGTCTAGGATCATATTACCTCTGAGTTTTTTAGAATCAATAAACATTTCTGCTACTGACTTCTATGGGAGTTCTGCTCACCTTGTGACTGCCCACTGTGTTAAGGAATGGGCCTGACATTAATGTACCACCCTTTTTTGCAGTTAAATCCTGTTATCTGCTGTCAATTATGTTAATGGGTCATATGCTTTCCCTGGAACCTGGTACATCTGTTGCATATTTTGAAGGATAAAACATGAACTGATGCTACCAGTCTTACAAATGTGTGAACAGGATGTGCCTTTTTGTTATCAGAATAGCCTATGAATTCATTCCTGTTTATCCTCTGCCCTGTTTTTCTATAAACACATAATATTACTGCACAGAAAAAAAAATAATACAAAAATCCATTCACTTTTTGCTATATTAATTCTTCAGCACAATAAAGGTCTGTGCACTCACTCTGATTGCATAAAGATATTCACAACTCATATCCCCTGCTAGCAGAGAAGATGAACACAGTTTTGGTATGAGGCTTCTGTCCACACAAGCCAAGCTATGGTTTACAAATGAAATATCAATACCTTTAACTCAGTTGAAATGTTTCTATGATTGCTAATGGAAATCAGTGCTGTGAAATAACAAACAGAATGTTTTAACACACATATATACAAAATCTTTATGATCTATAGGGCATTACCAAATGAAAATTACACATCTTCAGAAAAAGCCAGCATTCAACAATAATAAGCAAAAGAAAATATGGTAAATGAAAAACATATGTGGTGCTGCTCTGTTTACAATATCTATCACACCACTAGAAATAGTTTATTATGCAATTACTTTTTTATTTTAATGTCATTATATTGAAATAAAAGTATTGTGGGTTGTAACAACTTATTTACTGAGCGATACTGAGAAACTTGATGACCAAATACATTTGGTCAATGATACGGGTGGAGAAAAATTGCAGGTATTTATTTTAAAGTTGTTCTATAGTCATGTAATTAAAAAAGACCTATTTTGAATTACTTCTTTTGTTATACATCTATCTGAATATAATTTAGAAGAGCTCCATTTTTATAGAATGCAAAATAGGTAATACATTTTCAATTCAGAGGTATATATAGGAAAAGGTAATTGAACTGTTAGAAAGACAGGAGCACAGCCTTAGTATAAATTGTATTAATTTTTCACATCAACTTCAGTTTATCACATTTAGGAAGGGATTATATTTCACCATTAAGCAAAAATCATGCAGACCATGTGTGTTGGTTTATATTTCTGAAGATACTTTGGATATTTCTTTAAAGAAACAAGTATTTTGATAATTAATTTATAGTTAACAGGAAACTGTTCTAAAATCATTGCATATTAGTTAATAGTTATATGCCAATAACATTTGAAAGGCACTAGCTTCTGTTCAAGTATCTGTGATTAAAATGTCCCTGCCCCATGGAGCTCACACTCTAAACCAGATGTTATACATCAGAGAGGAAGAATGTTTACTCGTAAATACCACAATTGTCAAATGGCTAGAAGGAAGACAGGTACCCAAATAACATTGATTTCCAATGGTGTTTTGGAGATTACTCCACTAATGCAAGTTTAGAAATGCAAGTAAGAATCTGATTTGAAGATCAATTTGTTAAAACATTCCTGTATACAACATTACTGAAAGAAGCTTACCATATCATGCATATTGTTTGTAGTTAGGTATTTAATCCAAATCCAGCTGCTGACATTATACAGTATTTGATTTTTTCAAACTGTTATATGTTGTGCAGTACAGACAATCTCTTGCCAACCCAAGCCTCCAAAGTACAATCCCAATATTCAGATTTCAATTAATTTGAGAAAATATTTTCACTCATCAGTTTTTAGCATGCATTAATAAACATGTATCTGATTCCCATGGATATCTTTGATTGTCTGTGTAGAGAAGGAGCAATTGTATTGAAAATAAAGTTCTTACAATGTGGCAGTCAGCATCGATCTATTCGGTAAACACATACTGACAACGCTAAATATTAGAAACCCATCCTATTATCTTTAAAATAATAAAATTCTAAATATTGCATTTAATTTATTTTCAGTTGTTGTGAGATTTTTGGGTATTTAAAGACATTTAAGACCCATTCTAATGTGATGAGAAAAAAATTAAAATACACTTTTCTAAACAACTAAAAGTCAGCATAATCTTGGAATTATATGAATACAGCACATCCCAACAAGGTTTTGAAAATTATAAAGCTAGAATTGCTCTTCCAATAACATTAGTGTCAATAAGAAATACAAAATTAATAAATCATTTGAATACAGGTTGGGTTTCAATTGCTCTGTTCTTTCCTAACATGCTTCTATTGTTACACTCAGTATCTCCTTAACAGCAATACCACTGATCCCTGGTGAGAAAAATCTTGGATTATCACAGTTAGATTCATCTTTAGAATCAGAACTCATGCATGATTCAAATAACCCCAAACCAAAAGAAAAACAAAAGAAAAAGAAACCCAGTTATGATTCTCTGACCATAAACTCCAGTTGTTTCTCACTGGTAGTTATCAAGTCCAAGTTCAGTTGTCTCTTCCTGTCTGGAATAAAACTTTTTCCCTGTCAAATAATGTTGGTTTATCTACTTTGCATAAGAGAGGAGGAAAGTGCCATTCAGAGGCAGAAAAACATTTTATGTGGAGCAAGTGACTGAAGTTTAGTGAGGATAGTAGGGACATAATTCACATTGCCTTGAAGAATGTGGTCTTTCATAAGTGGAGAGGCAGCCCAGCTTCGTTAACTTCTGCTTTTCAAGGTGGCAAGGTTTCACTCACATGTATCAGACACCTTTGCAACAAGTCAGTTGGAGACACCTATGGATCCTAACCTCAGAAAAGTACCAAATGTTTGGGGCAATGATCACTTTGTTTGTTTGGGTAAATTATAAGATTCATGACAATTTTTAGATTCTTTTATCCTCTGTTCTGGAACAGGTATTGACGTCTGTCCCACAGCAGATATTTAGAAAGTATACGAGCCAAAGCAAATCAGGGTATTGGCAACAATGGAAATACCATGTTCTATACCAACAAAATCACAGAATGGTTGAGGTTGGAAGGAACCTATGGAAGTCATCTTTATAACTCCTGCTCAAGCAGGGCTACCTAAAGCTGCTATACCAGGATGATGTCCAGATGGCCTTTGAAAATCTTCAAGAGCAGAGATCCCACACCTTCTCTGGGCAACCTGTGCTGGTGCTGTTGTCCTCACAGTAAAAGAGTGTTTCCTGATGTTTGTATGGAACCTCCTGTTTAAGCTTGTGCCCGTTGTCTCTGGTCCTGTCACCAGGCACCACTGAACAAAAAACCTGTCTCCATCTTCTTTATACCCTCCCTTCAGGTATTTGTGTTGATGAGATCTCCTGTGAGCCTTCATTTCTTCAAGCTGAACAGTCCTGTCTCTGTCAGTCTTTTGTAGTAGAAGAGATTCTCCAGTCTCTGCAATCTGGCAGTCAAGGATATCTTTTAATTCTGCACATAATATTGTCATACATTTTCTCTATTGAACTATAGTGGGCCAAACATTAAAAGTCAAGACATTGTTGAAGAGATCACAAGAGGGCTCTTGAGTATTGTGGGTCTGTTTGGGGTGTGTTGAAACTCATTTTGACTAAGATTTTCTTGTCCTAAATCAATAAGACTGATATATGAGTGGCAAGTATCCAGCATATAGAGGGAAAGACAGTCTCTCAAATTAATCTGACAATTTAAGATGGCATAAACTGAAAAAGTTCTATTCCTTCCCTACCTTATCTGCTTGTTCCTGCCTTGTTTTAATCTCTCCTAATGAAATGGTTTGGGAAATTTTTCCACGCAAAAACTAACCCTGCAAAAATATAGTGAGCAGCCGAAGGTACAGAGGCAGGAATAAATATACTTTCTCTCATAGACATATACTTGAACTCTATTTGGATCTCGTCTGCATAATATAGATCTCAGGATATGTTGAAATTCGCATCACTAAATGTTGAATAAAGTTCTCAAACAATTTGAGCATAATTTTTAAACTAATTGCTGAGAGCAAACACTATGGATCATTCACTTTAGTGGGATTTATATTAAAAATTAACATTTTGTTTGTCCTAGCTCTGTAAGGGCAAGTGAAATTAATTCATAGTAATTCATGTATTTGGTCAAATAACTCATGTCTTTAACTTTCATCTTTCTACCACCTAATCTTTGCAATAATCTGAGATGAGCTGCACAAATTGCACCGTATAGATTTTGAATTAGGATCTCTGTCCCCCAGTAGCTGTTCCCTCTGATGGATAGAATAATGCAAGTTACAAAAAACTATCTCTCAGATTTTAATAACATCTTCACCTAGACCAAAAGTTTCTGCAATTCAACATAGCTTCCTTTCTAGAAAGAGTTTAGAATTTACTATTTCTATGGCAATTAGCTACAGAAATACTACTGCTATAAGCAGAGGGCCAAAACATTTCTGAGGGCTTTCACCATTTTGAAAAGAATAAAAAACGTCACAAGTGGTAATAATTCTGCTCCAGCAGCTCTTGGGCTTCACACAGAATAAGAGTTATTTCTGATGATTCCTCTTCTTCATACACGAAAATGCTGCAGATTTTTGTTTATTTATTTTTTTTAGTTTTCAGAATATGAAGGAGGTCCTTACAACAGCTGAGAGAGAACCAGTGTGTGATGATGAGCTAATCACCTTTTAATGACATTTGAAGCCTGACGACCTTATCAAGAATTAGGATCTCTTTCTTTCAGTCATTGCCATGACACTGATTTCTGTGACATTTTTATGTTGAAATTACTGGAGCTGCTGCGGATAAGTCTTCATCTATAATCTCATTACAATTTTTTACATCTGAAAGGTGATCCCTGAGATATGATACATTGCTGGGTGAGGACAGAAAATTATTTCAGTTTCTTTGACTGTTGAGTCCCTCATTGACAGAAAAGTTTAATGTCTGTAGAAGTTGACCAGATCTATGCCTTTCCAAAAATGTAATGATAGTTGGAAAATAATTAATTTGCTCTTGGTTTTGAGATGTTAGACCACAAAATACAGTGCAGTGAGTAACTGGTAATGGTAATCACTTTGCAGACAGATTGACATTGTTGAAATTTGTTCTTTTTCTGAGGTCTTCTTTTCTGTAAATTGATTAAATGTGGGCATTCATGTTTTATAAGTGGCTTTGTAATAGAAAATGAAAGAACAGCTTTACCACTAAGCATATATGAGGTACTTTCTGATAGTTTTGTATGTCTTAGGATTTCCACTATGACATATGACCAAGTAACAGTACCACTTTCCACCACAATTTCATGTTCCCTCTGTTTAACCCAATTGCTACTGCTTTTGTTCCAAACACTTCTAATTTGGATTACCCTTCTGATGGTATACAGAACTTCGCCTTGCTACTTTTTGAAATTTAATGCAGTTTCCTAAGGCTCTGGTTCAAAGCTATTACTGATGATAGTTCTATCGGTGGAACTGCTTTCGTCATAAAAACTGGTCACATTGGGGGGAACAGCAAGAATAACAAATGTAGTGGTGCCATCAGTGACCAATGCCAATTTCTCACAAAAGGAGCCTTACCAAAGCAAGGGTGAACCTGCCCTTTTTTTGATACAGTAGCATTGCTGGCTCTGAAGCTTCAAGACAGGTGAGTGATCTGCTGTACTTGCATGATCACTGTGACCAATTGTATGGTCACATACACTTGAATGATCACATACACTTTGCTTGGATGCTTGCAGGAGAAGGTTCCATAAATTTATACATAAAACTTCTGAACTGCTCTCTCCTTGCATGGCACTAGGCAATCCCCCAAATTTTAATTACATGTACATTTGGCTAAACACTTTCCAAAGCTTGTCCCACTTATTTACTTCTTTGAAACCTTTTAAAAGATAAAATAAACCAATAAAGCTATCCAGATGCATAGAAGATCCATGGGGAAAAAAAGGGGTGAGGATTGTAAAAATACATGCATAACTTAAAAAGTTACCTCAAACACTGAAAGATGTAATCATTTTAGGGTAAGCATCACAGGCATGCTATTATCAGTGCTGGACTGACAACATGGGAATGAATGGGGGAGAGAAGGCAGAGAGAATTTAGGAAAAACAGAACAGGATAGTTTAAAAATAAAAGTAATGCCTTTGAATCTTTGGGACTGGTGACATCCTTCACAAAACAATATATACTGTAAATGCCTTTTTTTTTTTTTTTTTATTTTATTTTTTTTATTTTATTTTT